>PITA01002799.1:8580-152413 GCA_004023965.1 Spilogale gracilis | reverse complement strand
ATGCACTAGGAAAATCCGGAGCGATCGGAAGCCACCACTCACCCCTGGTGGAGTTTTTCTGCGTGTACAGATCCAGAGATTCTTACATCCCACGCTGCTCTCCTAGGTGTTCAGGATGGTTTGGTAGATATCCAGCTCAATTCAAGGAAGCCGTCCAAACGCAGCTCCCTACTCCTCCGCCATCTTGCCTCCGTCTTCCGGTACAGTGGTATTTTAAGATATTACTGGATACCATTGGTTTATCACATTTCCCCCTTCTCTACCATTACAAGTTTCAATTCATCAGAGTATATATATATATATATTTTTATAATGTTTCCTAATGCCTCTTTTTTTAAAATTTTTTAAATGATTTTATTTATTTATTTGACAGAGAGAAACACAGCTAGAGAGGGAACACAAGCAGGGGGAGTGAGAGAGGGAGAAGCAGGCTTCCTGCTGAGCAGGGAGCCCGATGTGGGACTCGATCCCAGGTCTCCGGGATCATGACCTGAGCCGAAGGCAGTTGCTTAACCAACTGAGCCACCCAGGCGCCCCCATCAGAGTGTATTTTAATACACTTACACTTAAAGATAAGTTCTGACTGTGAAGCATTTAAGGAAAGAGGCTCAGGAAACCTGATGAGGGTTTTAGCATGATCAGTAGGCATCTATGCAGCATACAGAGAACACAGCCCAATCCTAGAAGAAGAAAAGGCACAGATGTATCAGGACCTGGTAAATGATATGCCTTGGACATCATTCATGAGTTGAGTAAGAAAGAAAAACTCTCCACTGTGAACTGATATTTGTACTTCCCAGAAAAGTCATCAACAAATGATTAAGAATGATAGGAAATCAATATTACCTGGGAGGTTAAAAGTCCTCTAGATCTTTTTGACCCTAAAACTGAAAGTTAAATATTACTTCCTTTTATGAAATTTCGTTCCTTTTTTATATTTGGCCTAAACAAGTTTCTATCTTTGATGATAAAAATAAATTTACTTTTGGAAGAAACAATAAACTTTAAGGCATAAAGTGTTCATTTTGGAAGATTAGTTTACACAACTGGTACATTCTGCACATTCTAAACCTAGATAAGCTTCCTTGAGTAGCTACAGTATCAGAAATATTTCTATTTTAAAAAAAGAAGGAATAACAGTTAGGTTCTCATCAAGAAACAGTTCTCTTTGGCAGTCCCAGGAATCATTCTGTATCATTCTGAAAACTTTCTGAATGGTAAAGTATTTCCAAATGTTTTAAACCATCAGTTTACCCACCAATTTATTCTATACTCTATAAAAATCTGCCCACAACATTTTAAAAACCTGATATTCCTTTAGCAAATCATAAATGACTAATAATGGCTTCCATTTCTTTTTTTTAATCTTTTTTTTAAAAGATTTTATTTATTTTACAGAGAGAAACACAGCCAGAGAGGGAACACAAGCAAGGGGAGTGAGAGAGAGAGAAGCAGGCTTCCCGCCCAGCAGGGAGCCCGATGTGGAACTCAATGTGGGACTCGATCCCTGGTCTCTGGGATCATGACCTGAGTCGAAGGCAGTCAGTTGCTTAACCAACTGAGCCACCCAGGTGCCGCTAATGGCTTCCATTTCTAATCTTCCCAAAGATAGCTGCACTTTTTTAAATGACTTTGTATTTTGTGCTATCTTATTTTTAAAAACTTTATTTGACAGAGAGAGACACAGCAAGAGAGGGAACACAAGCAGGGGGAGTGGGAAAGGGAGAAGCAGGCTTCCTGCTGATCAGGGAGCCCAATGCAGGGCTCAATCCCAGGACCTTGGGATCATGACCTGAGCCGAAGGCAGATGCTCAACCCACTGAACCACCCAAGAGGCCCCGACTTTTTATTCTTAAGTAATCTCTACACCCAATGTGGGGCTCAAACTTCCAACCCTGAGATCAAGAGTCACATGCTACACTGTCTGAGCCAGCCAGGGACATTGTATCTGAAGTTTAGAGTGTGTTTGTGTATATGCATGTTTCTGCATGTGTACACATACATAGATAGTTAGGATTAGAGAAATGATTTACCAATAAGTAGCACATTTCCTCACCTGTCCAGACCTCAGTGCCTCATTGTCTTAATATATAAAATGAGACAATATTACCTGCCCTATCTACATCACAGAAGTATTATGAAAATCAAATGAGAAAATATATATGAAAATTTGAGACACTAAAAAATATATGTGGTGAAGCTATTACTTTTTAAACGGCACCAAAGCTTTGAACTTGGAAAGGGAATATCTAAGAACGGAATCGTGATCAGCAGCTGTAGCTTAGTAACGTTATAGGGGCAGTAACACCTCATTTCACACAAAAGATTGCCTACACTACTTACATATACACAATCTAAATAAAACTTCATGTTACGTTTTTAAAAATAATGAAGGGAGTTTTCTTGATTGTAGATTTAAAAATGTCTTTCCCTCTAATTAATTATTTCCTCTGGCACTGCACAAAGGGAGCTCATTGGCGACGCTCCAGCTCCCCACAGTGGGCACCTTACTTATATGCACTGCGGTGAGCACCAAGGAGCACTGGAGAAAATGCTAGGACCCAGAGCATTTGTTGCTGTTACATCATGCGCTGTTCCCTGATTTCTTCTTTCATGTGACATCACTCATCTAGCTCATGCTCTCATGTGGTCCTTATCCATCCCCAGAGGCATCTTACCTGTCACTTCCCTCACTGAATAGCGTCCTTGCTGTTTTGGTCCCCAAGACGTAGCTACTCTGTGATTCATTCAGCACCCTGCTTTCGGCTAGGTGACAGTGAGCTAATTTGGTAGAGGAAATTGTGTATTTGCTATCGACTCCTTACCTGTATTCAACATGTGCATGAAGACTCACCATGTTGAATCAGTTCCAATAAACTCTAAAGGACACATTGGGAAGAAACTAACATTCCATTTTTTTAAAGATTTTATTTATTTATTTGAGAGAGAGCGAGACAGAGTGTGAACACACATACAGGGGGAGAGGCAGAGGGAGAGAGAAAGGGAGAAGACTCCCCATTGAGCAAGGAGCCCAATGTGGGACTCTATCCCAAGACTCTGAGATCAAGACCTGAGCTGAAGGCAGCCGCTTAACCAACTAAGCCACCCAGATGCCCCCTAACATTCCTTTCTGAAAACCAACCTCAGAAGGTGTGGGTTTCACGGCAAACATCTGTAGCTTCCTTACTTATCACCTGTAAATGCTGTATCTCCCACTTCCCTCTGACAACAGTGCTTTAACCCAAAGGGATTCATGGGAAGTTTAGCATGGTAAGAAGCTTGAAAGTTGCCACACCATCCTAACAAATAAAGAGCTAAACAGACTGAAAAATCAAGTCTCCTTAAAAAAAAGAAAAAAGAAAAAAGAAAAAGAAAAATCAACTCTTCTTAGATTCACGAGAAGACACAAGGGCAAATTGCTGTTCTCAAAATTCAAGAGGCAGACAGGTGAATATAGAGAATCACAACTTACCAGATCACAGAAACCTCTGTGGGAATCACAGCCAGAGTAGGGAAATTTGAACTATAACTGGCAAATTGCTGGAGACTCAGTGAGAACAAATCTGAGAGATAAAAACTCCAGGGGGCTCAGTCATGGGTAGGGATATACTTTTGTGAGTTTTCCCTCCAAAATCTTATCAGGTACTCACAGTGATCAGAGAAAAATCTTCTTACGCATCTGGCAGGGGGCAGGAGAAAAAGAACTGTTTTGAATACTCAAGAACATTCTGTTCTTCTTAACAAGGTCTGCCCTCAGGAGAAACTATTTAACCAGTGCCAAACCTACTGGGGACTTATCAGAGTCTAAGTAAACTGGGGGAACAGAAATACTTAACTTAGGCTGGCTCTAGTCTTTCACTTGAAAGAAGGGAAATGCCCTGCTTTAGCCCCATCTAGCCAGGCTATCCCACCTAAGAAGTGCGAAACAGAACTGTTCATCCTGTGAATTTCACAGTGCAGAGGCAAAGGCTCACTAAAACACTGAGACCTAATCGTAGGACTATAGAACCCTTCCATTTCCTGTACATCTTACTAGCCCATTACTGAGTGCCTATCTATTGCAGTGCCTTTTACCTAGTATGAGTTATTTGCCTATCAAGAAGAAATTAAATCATGTCTAGCTGTCAAGAAAAAAACTACAAGACATACTAAAAGGCAAAAACAGAATTTGAAGAGATAGAGCAAGCATCAAAAGCAGATTCAGATATGGCAGGAATGTTGGAATTACCAGACTGAAAATTTAAAACAACTATAATGAATATGCAAAGGGCTCTAATAGATAAAGAAAACAGCATGCAAAACCAGATGGGCAATGTAAGCACAGAGATAGAAATCCTAAGAAAGAATCAAAAAGGAATGTTAGAGATCAAAAACACTCTAGTAGAAATGAAGAATGTCTTTGACAGGCTTGCTTAGTAGACTGCACAGGACTGGGGAAAGATTCCCAGAGCCTCAGGATGTCTCAACAGAAACCGCTGAAACTGTAAAGCAAAGAGAACAAAGGCTGGGAAAACAAAACAAAACAAAACAAAACAAAACAAAACAAAACAAAACAAAACAAAAAAACAGAATAGAAATTCAAGAACTGTGGGGTAGCCAAAAAAGGTGTAACATACATGTAACAGGAATTCATGAAAGGCCGTGGGGGGATTTGGCCCCACTGATCACATTGCGCGAATATGGCTTCACTGACTTCAAAGTGAGTGGAGGGAGGTTCCCTGCTCCTGGTGTCTTCGCCAAAAGAGGCAATGGGTATGTATAGACCCAGCAGAGTCCTTATTCTGGGCACTACATGGCTGGCTCCTCCCATATTCATCATATCATAGATAATTTTCAAAAACATTTCACTTCCATTATCTCATTAGAGGCTCATGAAAACTCCTTCCTTCCCTGTTTTGTCAGCTCTGAGGTATTCCACAGACTCCGTGGTCATAGAAATGGAAATGGATGCGAGCCTGAAAGGGAAAGTCATTTAAACCAAAATCTCCACCCTTCTTGAAAATTTCCAGAGGAATAAAACTTAAAACACTGAAATTGTAAAACCTGTGATTGGACCATAACAGTGTCAGATAAGATCTATCTCTCCAGTGTTGATTTTAATACAAAAGGCCCCAGGCAAAATACAATGACAAAGTTCTGCTTTTATTTCCCACCAAATTACCCAGTTACATTTTCTAGCAAGTAACTGATGGAAATTCATCCTTGGAGTAAAAGGTGAATGCTTAGGATCCTAAACAGTAAGAGAATATACTATAATTTAATAAACTTATCTAGAACAGCTACCATAGGACCTTAAATTAGGAAACTAACTGCATAACTTCATCTCCTAACTTCCTTCTGAAATGGCCTCAATTTATGTTAATCCTTAAACACTTAAATCCTTTTGGATTAAAAACCAAAATTCCCCTACTGAAATTTTGTTTTCATTTACCTTAACATATTGAGAAGAAGTCCAGCAGCTCTATCATGACTGGATGAGTCATAAATAAAGACCATTGAGTCAGGTACACTGAAATCACACACAGATTCCTTCAGAGACCAAATATAAGGGTGGACCAAATCACCGCTTACAGGTCCTTAACACTGTGTCCCTTTGGGGGTTTTAGGATCCAAATGATGCAAAACCCCTCCGGGTCCCTGCAGAGGTGAAGCCTTCATGGGAGTGTTGCAAATTGGGAAGAGAATTTAGCTAAGAAGAATGTGAGGTATTCTCCACATTTGAAGAAAAACTTTTGGATTCTGTTTTGGGTCATGTACATATGGCTGGTTTTTGTGTATTGGCCCTACTCGACTTTGATTAAACAGCTTCTGGTGGCTATTTCTAGGCTGTCATCAAAATGATATCCTGTTTGGCAAAATGCAAGTTTTTCTTTAAAAATATTTAGTATGGGGGTGCCTGGGTGGCTCAGTCATTAAGCATCTGCCTTTGGCTCAGGCTCAGGTCATGATCCTGGAGTCCCAGGATCAAGCCACGCATCACGCTCCCTACTTGGCAGAAAGCCTGCTTCTCTCTCTCTCACTTCCCCTGCTTGTGTTCTCTCTCTAGCTGTATTTCTCTCTGTCAAATAAATAAATAAAATCTTTAAAAAATATTTAGTATGTTTTTCCATATGATTATGGAGCATAATTTTTGAGGCTTTGTTTATTCAACATTTGTGTTACTCTAACAAAGTGGAGAATCATCCTATTACATTGTACTCAGCCTCTAATCCTAATCCTTGGCATGCTGTATTATTTTCAAATGAATAATGAACTCTAATCTCTTCAATCTAGCAAGATCTAATCAGTACCATTGGAGAAAGTGCTGCTTTGGGTGCAGCAGGCATTGTCATCTGGGGAGACATGAATTTAACTTCATCTGAGGTAAGGCAAGACCTTGAAGGTATAGTTAATATTATTTAAAGTATTTGCTCTTTGTTGTTTAGCTAACTCCAGTCAGAGCTCTCGTGGCTCCCACAATAAACCAGCTTTAGAATTCAAGTCCAAATCAATGCCTAACACATAAAAGGAGCTCAATAGTATTATTAACTTTTGTTAAGATACTAATCATAATACTGACATTTGTTGACCATTTCTTATGTGCGAGGATTGTGCTAAATGCTTTTTGTTTCGAATTTGCTCACTTACCGGCCATAATAACCTGTATGAGCTAGGGACTAACATCCACATTTATTGATGAAGAAACAAGAGACGATATCCAACTAGGGTAACAGCTAGTTAGGTTACTTATTGATGAAGCTGGCATTAACCAGAGTTTGCCTCTGGAGCCCTCACATTTAACTACTACATAAAATGTGTTATATCCTATTTTGAGAAGAAGAAACAGATGGTAAGTTTTTAATCTCTTCATTGAATCTATTTTTCTCCTATGTGGAAATTAGCTGAAAATTAATAGCATTTAAAGTGAAATCTATAGCTCTCTTCAAATTTCTCCCAGTTCAGATATTATTTACTCTAATAAGTCTTTCTAGTTTTTCCCCAATGTACATTAATCACAATCTCTTCTGCCTTTCCAGATGCTGTTTGTTTATATCTCTATAGTATGATACATTTGCCTGGAATTGTAATACTCGTATCCTTAATACTTCTTAATAAATTGAATTTTTTTGCAAGTTCCTGATGATGTGATACTGTTCTTAGAATTGCACAGGCTAAATTAGTTGCTGTCAAGATATCTTTCATGATGGGGCACCTGGGTGGCTCCGTTAAGCGACTGCTTTCGGCTCAGGTCATGATCCCGGAGACCGGGGATCGAGTCCCACATCAGGCTCCCTGCTCGGCAGGAAGCCTGCTTCTCCCTCTCTCACTCCCCCTGCTTGTGTTCCCTCTCTGACTGTGTTTCTCTCTGTCAAATAAATAAAATCTTGAAAAAAAAAAAAAGATGTCTTTCATGAAATGGTTCGTGATGGTATCAGGTTAAAAGGTTCCCCTAACCCAGAATTAGGTAGAAGTGGGAAGAATCAATTCCTGACTCTCTCGGTGTGATATTCTCCCTCCAGTCCGCGGCTGGGGAGGAAGCTGAATGCACAGACCCGGTGGCCTTTGTTGAGAACACCTAACAGCAACCACAAAGGAAAAATAACCCAGTCAGGCTTTCCTGTGTTTGAATTATATACAGAAGTCCAGAACCCAGGGCAGTGGATACTTGAGCATAATGGACAGGAAGATCCAGGAACCTACAGGTTGACTGTTAAAAATAAATCAGTAGACTATGAGGATTCAGGCTCCTACACAACTGTGAAAGGCACAAAACACCCAAAAGGCAGCCAGAGGACAGCAGCTCTGGCATGATTCCTAATTGGGGTTTGTTCTTTTTTTTTTCTCACACCCATTAAGTTGGGGGCTAGAAGGAGAAAAAAAGGATGTAAGTTGGAAGAAGGCAAGTCATTATATGCTGACTCTGGGACCCATTTGCAAGTTCAGTTGCTTATCCCCAGTGTTAACCTATTCTCCATCTCCTGCCCCTTGGAACCTTTTATCCTTTCTGATCAGGCCCCCCTGTGCTACAGCACCTGAGCCTAAGAGATCAACCAATTGCAGTCAAGATGTTAGGTTTCACTCAAGGGCAAAGAACTGCCTTGGGGGCCTAGATGCTCGAACCCTGTCAGTGCCCCAAATCACTAAAACCCATTTGTTTCCACCTTTCTAGAGCAACTGTACAAAGGTGAAGCAGTACGTGAATTCTGACTTAGGGAGCTACATAGTCAACGTGACCCGAGCAGCTGAGGTGTGCAGCCTTCACCTCTGCAGGGGGAACGGGAGATGCGTAAGGAAGGTATGGAAAGCTCCAGATTACCTTCACCTGAACCCTGCAAGTTACCACATAGAGGCCTCTGAGGATGGAGAATTTACTGTAAAAGGAAAAGCATCTGATACAGACTTGGAAGCGATGGAGAAGAAATTTTCCTGTCATTGCTATCAGGGGTACGAAGGAGCCAACTGCAGAGGGACCAAGATGGCTGTTGGGGGCTCTGGGGTTTTCTCCTTTTCTGGCTCAGTGATAACACTACACCTGCTGGTTTTAGCAGGTTTTCACAGTGCTCAGTTGTGAGATAACTGAGTTTAAAGGGAACTGTATAGCCCAAAGAGTAGTCACTTAGAGAAGATGAAACTTAGGGTGGGTTTTTGTTTTTTTTTTTAATGAAATCCACTGAGAGGTAATCCTAAGTAGACATTATGTATGTCACTTAATATAAACATGAACATATTGCTTTATTTGGCTCTGATTTGGCTAAGAAATCAGATCCAGGAATAAAATCAGTGCAGTTTTCATTACTAGAATGTTAAGTTGTATTTAAACTAGACCAGTTTATTTTAGTCTTTATATGAACGTGTGTATGTGTGTGTGTGTGTGTGTGTGTGTGTGTACATATACATATTAAATTATTGATTTCAAAGTCTGTTTTTTCTGGCCAGCAATGTATTATGAACAGATGACAAAGTAATTATCTGAGTCCATAGAAGGGGTCACCTCAGGGTATGAACCTGTCATTCGATCTACTGAAAAGATACAAAGGCAAAGTTCCTTGTTCCAGCCTTAGGTTCACTCTGGGCTCTGTTCTCCACCTGAGCACACTGACTGCAGAACCAGGTCCTGATGTGGCTTCTCATGGCAGTGCAGAGACTGAGGCAAGGGGAACTGTTTCCAACTCATTGCAATCTATCCCAATATGGCGCTTCTCTTACCCACTAGGAGTCCTTCTCTCACAGACCCGGGCGATTTCAACTTTATAAACGGCTACAGGATAGTATTCGCACTTGCCTATGCTGACATTGCTCTAGATCCAGAAACTGATGTCATGCTAATAAAAATGTGTTTGGTGTCCTTTGCAAGCAAAATGATCACTAAAAAAAAATTTAATAAACTTGGAAAGGATCCAGAAGTGCTATGGAAGGGGTCCTACAAGACATGTATAAGCTTTCAAGCACTGGTTTTCAAGTTGACTGGAATCTAATTTGAATCATGGTTTCATTGCTCACCTGGATGTGTGACTCCAGGTATTTATATTTCCCATTTTCTCTTCCAAAATTGGGTAATACAGTTCTCACCTCAGTGAATTATTCTGAAGAATAAATAGAATAGCACAGCCCATGCACACTTTAGCTCTTAATACATGTTTCTAATCTTCAACTATCTTCCCTTGATCACCAAAGTAATGGAAACACTTAGGATAAAACAGGGTCTGGGGCAACTTCCTCTTTCTGATGTTATGTTTTATTTATAAATAGGTTAGGCATTGTGTTCTATTGAGAGGCATGTTCAATTGATAGGATTTCCTACCCCTGGGAAAAAAAATCTACTTGGAAGGCAAACTCCAGACAGGTATGAAGCTATAACAGAAGGCATGAGACTTGACTTAATCTCATCAGAAACCTCTTTTCTTTTTTTAGGAAACTTTTGCAATCTAGGTGTGCTGTTTTCAACTCCAAGTCCAGTTTATCCAAATTATGGACATGGTTAAGGTCTAATTTCTAAATGTGAACTACAAACAAAAAACTTTATAATGCCATGAACCAGAGGTATCATTACATAGACTAACTTTTTAAAAATTAATTCTCATATCAAAGATGATATAATCCCATTATAGAAAATTTGGAAAATAAAAAAAAATAAGGGAAGTCACCAATAATCACTAGTAACATATACTGGTAACTTTTGAAATAAAGACTTTTTTTTTACATGATTGTAATAAAAATATGTTGATAATTTTGTGTCCTGTGTTTTTCCCTTAACCATGTTGTAAGTAATTTTCATGCTATTTCATAATCCTCATATCATTTGAATGTCATGTTTAAAGTCACATAATAGTCTATCAGCTGAATGGAACAAAATTTAATCAACAATTTTCCATAAGTTTTACTTATTTATATTTGAGAGAGAGAGAAATCAACAATTTTCCATAAGTTTTACTTATTATTATATATTGTATAGAGGAGAAGGGCAGAGGGAAAGTGAGAATCCCAAGCAGACTCCATACTGACCAGGGAGCCCAAGGGAGGTCTTGATCTCATGACCCCAAGACCATGACCTGAGCTGAAATCAGGAGTGGGATGCTCAACTGACTGAGCCACCCAGGTGTCCACCATAAGTTTCAATTTTTAAATGTCAAGCTTCTTCATTAGGTCACTTATCAGAGAATATTTTCCAGATCAACCTCCTAAATCATTCATTCACCTAATAATCAGTTTTTACATTCATCAATTTATTAAGCATTAATAAGTCCCTTACTAGAATATAAAATACAAAAATGAGGACTTCATGTTGTTCAGTATTTGCTAGAATACTATTGCTACAGTGCCTAACACAGAGTATGTGTCCAGTAAGTATGTTGAATGAATGAATCATTCAATGATTCAGAGTCTGAATCAATGGAAGCTATATATTTGTTGTAAGAGTTTTTTTTTAATTCTGCACATGAATAGTAAGTTATTGCCAAGCCATACTCAAATACTGGTGTTCTATTCTAATCCGAGCACATTAGTCTCTGAAATCTGTACTTTAACGCCTCTGTTGAAGAACGTAGGCCTAAAGAGAACAAATCACTTGACAAAGTCAAAAAGCCAGTCTGTAAAAGAGCCCAATCTGGGGGTGGGGATAGGTGAAATAGGTGATGAGGGTTAAATAGTACACTTACCATGACGAGCACTGAGTAATACACAGAACTGCTGAATCACCATATTGTACACCTGAAACTAGTATAACACTGTATTTTAACTATAGTGGAATTAAAAAAAAAAAATGTAAAGAATACTCCTCCATGCTCACACCCCCCGCCCAACTGTCCACAAAAGAAAAAAGCCCGGGGCAACTGGATGGCTCACAGGGTTAAGCCTCTGCCTCAGGTCATGATCTCAGGGTCCTGGGATCTAGGCCCATATCAGGCTCTCTGCCTGCCTCTCTGCCTACCTGTGATTTCTCTCTCTCTCTGTCAAATAAATAAATAAAATCTTTGGGGGGGAAAAAAGAAATAGAGCAAGAAACACACTCTGACTTCCTTTAAAAATAAATAATAAATAAATAAATAGATAAATAGATAAATAGATAAATAAATAAATAGATAAATAAATAGAAAAAAGCCCAATCTGGAATCTAAGTTGCTGAGTTTTCTTTCCACTGTAACTAGTTGTAATGGAATCCAAATATATTCTTTCAGCTTTTGACCATGAATTTAATGCATTTAAAAAATTAATTTGGGATACTATCACTAATTATGCTCAACCAAACTCCAGATATTCCAGTTGTAGGTTCTCTATTTAATTTGTCTCACTTCTCCTGGAAAGGAAATCTACCTTCTGAGCTGCTTAATGATAATAGCTTCTTTGGATCACCCTAACTTCCCTTTATGGAAACAGCAAGGTTCTTAGCCTCTCTATTCTGAATACTCTCCTCTATAAAAGGGAGATAATAAGGGTATCTTCTGTCCTTTTATACTGATCTAATGAAATCAAGGAGGTAAAATACCTATTAGCATAAAACCTGGCACATAAAAAAATCCCTGTCAAATGTTAGCTATTATTATCAACTACTTCAATATCCATCCCCATAAAAGTTGTAATAGGCAATATTATTTCTATTTTGAAGTAGAAGTTATACATGATTCAGAGTATTGAAATAGCTAACTTAATACCACAAAGAAGTATCTAGGCCTTGAACCCTTTTTTGGGAAACTTTTTAAAAAAGATTTTTTAATGTGTTCATTTGAGAAAGAGCACGTGCACAAGGAGAGCACAAGCAGGGAGAGGGTTAGAGGAAGAGGGTAGGAGGTAGAGAGAGAAACAGACTACCCACTGAGCAGGGTGCCCAATGTGGGGCTTGATCTCAGGACCCTGGAATCATGACCTGAGCCAAAGGCAGACACTTAGCTGACTGAGCCACCCAGGTGCCTCATTTTTTGGGAAACTTATACTAATTCTCTTTTCATCATATCTCAGCAAAATATAGGAGACTTACTTGTACCAAATTTCTTTTTTCTAACTTATAGAGATATATAACCTACAAGTATACTGATTCTGGTATCAGGTAATCCATGCTTTTTTTTGACCCCATGTAAAAAAAACCGTTAAATTAACCAATCTACTATCAATGTACCCTTAGCTTGCATACTCTAAATAACATTTACCTATAAAAGAAACAGGGTCTCTTAGGAAAACATCCAATTCTAGGTTTAAGACAGGAAATGTACACAATGAATCAGAAATATCTTGTTATACCATTAAGCAAGAATGCTATCAAAGATCACTAGAATTATATAAAGAATACCCACTGGCCAACTTAAAGAGCCTTCTGCTGCCAAAAATGGGAAAATTCAAGAATCACTAAAGAAATAACTGCAATGGATTGAAATGCATTAAATGTATTTAAATCTATGAGGTCAAAATGATATTAAAGAAAAACCTTCATTGACCACTTTTGAAGAATGTTGAGGAACCAACTTATTACTCTGAAAACTGGTAAATACAAAGGGAAAATCAACCATTTATTGAACATTTCCTCTATGAACTGTATATACATAACCTCAGGGTAACCAAACAGTGGAGGAGGGAAATTTTCTTATTCAAGGCAACAAATGAAGAAGGGATGATAAAATTAGAATATAAACGTTTTGTAACTCCTAATGAATTAATGAATCAGGCACAGATTATCAATGGCTGCTAACATCATGAGAAGTGATAAAGCCAGACATTACGTTCCACCTAACTGAAGTATGTAACACCAGCTCAGAATAAATCCTTCTAGAAATCTGATCAAGCTTCTACAAATTCACAGGAAACAGTAGGAACAAAGGAAAATGCAAAACAACATGGCAGGGATATAATGATCAAAATTCAGCTCCTAAGGAACTCTATAGGACAAATAATCTGATTTTATCAACAATTAGATGGCAAAAAAAGGGGGGGATGAACCCCTGTGTATATCAACATGGGGCTTCTTAAATGAATTAGAGAAGATCCATACAATGGGATAACATTCAGCTTTAAAAGGGAATGAGAGGGCTCCTGGGTGGCTCAGTGGGTTAAAGCCTCTGCTTTCAGCTCAGGTCATGATCTCAGGGTCCTGGGATGGAGGCCTGCATTGGGTGGGCTCTCTGCTCAGTGGGGAGCCTGCTTCCTCCTCTTTTTCTGCCTGCCTCTCTGCCTACTTGTGATCTCTCTCTCTGTCAAATAAATAAATAAAATCTAAAAGGGAATGAGAAAGTTCTCTGTATGCCAATGTCAAAAGTTCTCTAAAATACAATTGTCTTGTTTTGGCTTTATTTTCACTTTATCTAATCACACTGGAGGCAACCCACGATCTTATATATTAGAAATGTATTTCCAATTACATTATAGAAAACACTTCCTGGATATAGCTAAACTACTCTAAAGTGTCTTAGGATCTAGTGGGAAGGGAACTCTAAAGGCATACAAATACAAAAGCCAAAAGTGACCAACTACACTCAAGGAAATAATAATATTGAGAGAAGGGAATCATAATAAGCCATTACTAAGTCATGTACCTCAAATATAAAGTAATATATAGTTCTATCAATACTTTTCAGAAATTTGTTTATTCTAAATCTTAAGTAGCAGCTCTATATTTTATTATAATTTAAAATGAGACTAAAATTTAATAATGGGAAAAATAACTTGTGTCAAAGTGAATGTTAAATTGTACATTTTTGTTCCTACTAGAGAACTAAATGTATACACTTACTGCTTCCTTTGTCTTTAATGCTAATTTTAAGAACTTGGAAAATTTGTCATGTTGCTGAACATTCATTTACTAACTTGACACTTTGTTCCTCTCTGCAGATCCAGGAACCATCAATTTTTCACTTGAAATATCACTTTTATTATGAAAACAGAAGAGAGTACTCCATTCTTTGTGTTTGGAAAATAAAAGTCTTATAGGTCATCATTAAGACCGCTTATTGCATTCTGTTCTATTAATATACTAAGAGAAGTAATTTTCTGCTATCAAATTTGTTGCTATGCCCAAATAACTTTTAACTCCTTTGTCAAGGAAAAACAGATAATACATATTTTATTTCTAATGTATTATCTACTGCACTGTGTTTGCCCCACCTAAGCGTAAGAGCGTGCTATACTCTTTCACATAGGAGCATTTACTGGTTTTAATTTGTGTGTATTCTTACAATTTGTATTTCCCTCTGGGCATATAAGATCTGCCCTTACTCTCTATTACAAAATATTAATTGACTTGCCCTTTGGAGGCAGACAGTGCAAGACTCTCTTCTACAGAGGACAAAGACAAAGAATCATCAGACTCACTACTTTGATCATCTCAAGATGGTGCATGACATTCTAGCAATTGCATCTGAATTCCAGGCAGCACAATGGAGGCAAGTCCAAAGAAGAAATAAAGCAAACACAATAAATCCCTTTAGAATATTTCCCAGAAACTATCTGGGGAAATAATGTACCATTTTATATCCTTTGGCAGAATCTGACCACCTGACCCCATATAGCTGAAAGGAAGACTGGTAAATGTGGTCTTGATTATTTCTGACAGACATCTGGCTAGATTAAAATCTATTACTATTAAAAAAGGGAACAGGAGATTGGGGAATAATGAACAGTCTATGCCACTCTACATCCAGTACAATGGACACTTTTTTCATTTCATTTTTTTCTGCCCCTACTCATTAAAACTTTCTGAAAAGTGGGGCTATCCTGTTGGCATTGTATCTTGAGGTCAAGTTCAGACCCACATTCAAGGTACTTAAAAAATGTTTGTTAAAACAGAGAATAATAACTTGCTAGCCAGAGATTCATATTAAAATCACTTGGGGAGCCATCCCAAAACAAGCATTCCTGGGCTTCCCACCTACTGTGGAGTCAGAAGTCTTGAGTTTACATGCATATTCTGAAAAAGTTCCCCAATCTACTATACTGTGTAATCCTAATGAGAAAAACATTAAACTAAATAATAAAAGAAGAAAAAGTAATATAATCTTTAAAAAAAGAAACATTAATTGGAGGTCTGCTTCACATCCTAAGCTGTAGTGACAGAAAATAGACTGCTCTTAGGAAGTTTGAGAGCCATAATATAGGGATGCTTGCTTTTACCTCTTTCCTTCCTCCTCCTTCCTTCTTTATTTTCTCCTTTCTTTTTTTCTTTCTTCCTTCCAGTTAAATTGCATTTCTACCCAATATTTTAGTTCTTTCCATTTTAATTTCCCAAATTAAATATCATTATTATTTTTATGATATATAGACATAGTTTATTTAGATTTACTTACATATTTACCTTCTATTCCCTCATTTTACATTTTTATATATCAAATTTATGTCTAGGATCACTTTCCTTTTTACTAAGGATCATCTTTTATAGTTCCATTAGTGGAAGTTGGGGGAGGGGGGAAGGACTCTTTGTGTTTTTAATCTGATAATTTCTTCATTTTACCCTTAATATAGACAGATAGTCCCAGTGGGTATAAAAGTATAGATTCACAGTTATTTTCCCTTAGTATTTTGTAGATCCTTATCCTAGTTTTCTATTATTTTGGGTGATAAAACTGCTTTCTAGCTAACTGACTTCCTTTGTAAGTAATCTGGCCCATTTTGCAACATTCTCTCTGGTTTTAGAGTTCTATAGTTTTGGTTTAGGGTCTAAGTGGGTTTTTTCCTGCTTATCCTGCTTATCATTTGGCTTAATCATTTTTATGGTTCCATATTTTTTTTGGAATTTTCTATAAATATTTAATATTTTATAATTCCTTGAACATTAGGAGATTCTATATTCATTTTTTATTCTTGCTAACTCAGTAATGACAGCTTATTTGTGTGTTCAGCAATTTTTGATAACAAATTAATAATTTCTTGATTTTTGTCTGTGAAAATTCTAAGTGTCAAAATTTGGGTTGCCTTCCTGTAGAGAGGATTTTTTAAAAAAATTATACAACTTAATTGAGATATAATTCACATATTACTCAATTTATCAATTTGAAGTATTCATTTCAATGGTTTTTACCATATTCACAGAGTTGTGCATTCATCACCCCATTAAATTTTAGAACATTTTTATCACCCCCCCAAAACCCCACAAACCCATTAGTAGCACTATTCATTTTTCCCCAATCCTCCCCTCTAAGCCTAGAGGACCACTAATTTACATATATGACATGACAGACCAGTGGAAGAAGGCAGCCCTAGATTGGTTAATGCTCTGGGCTAGAGAAGTATTTGTCATTAAGAGTCATAAGAGTCTTTTACATGCTCTCAGCTTAATATTTACAAGATAAATATCCACAAAAGGATTAAGAATGACATTTCCCCCTGCTCGTACTCTCTCTCTCTCAAATAAATAAATAAAATCTTAAATAAAAAAAGAAAAGAAAAGAAATGGTATTTCCTTAGTGAAGCCTAAGAAAAAATAGTTTGAGATGCTAATGAGAGTCAATAACAGGGGCTATTTTTCAGTTGCTCCAGAAATACAGCAAAGATGTTCCTTATTAGCAAGAGTAAAAGGCTAAATTCTATGTTTCTTAACCAAGAACAAACTTCCCCTTTTCAATCCATTACCTCTTTTCATAGATTCCTAAGATCTAACCTACAGTTACTTACTTGGCCTTCAACTTATTCAAAACTGATTTCCCCCATAACTTTGACACCATCAGGTTTGATTGTCAAAATCCAGGAAGAGGTGAGGGAGAGGAGAAAACAAATTATACATGAGTAATCATTAGTGACTAGGTCAGGGTGGACTAAATTGTCCTGACTGGGTAGATTCCTTCTGTTGCCTAGTTTAATAATTAATCACAAGCAAATAATAAGAGATTTCCACATTGAAATCAAATGTTGGTTTTGAACTTCCCTATTCTTTCCTTTCATTGACCCTTGACACACACGTTATTAACAGACACTGGCCATGCCCACATAGATCCCCCAAGGTCCCTTATATATAATTTGTTGTTTATCCAATTCCCGTACTCAGCGTGCTTCCCCCAAGGCCAACATCCTTCCAGTTCAGTGTGGTTTTTGCTTCCCGCAGCCCTTGATTGGATCCCTTGAGTGAGCAGGCTTATGGGGCCCTCCTCAGGACATTATTGAAATTGCATCGTTCCTTGGCTAAGGGCTTCTTTCTGCTGCTCTCATTCTCTCAAGTGTTTTTTCTTGTGAAAACTTCCTTAATATATCGCTACACATGAAACCTTATCTTAAGTTAGCTGCTAGGGAACCTGACTCGAAACCCTTTTGTTCTCCAAATATTCAGAGACAAGCATTAAAAAAAATGCCTTTTACATGGAAACAATTATCACAAACATGTCAAAACATAAATTGTAAAACACATTTTGAACATATGATGAAGAGCTAATTCCTCCATGTAAAGATCTCTTAAATCAGTCCAAAACAATGCAAATCTAACATGGGAAAAGGACACAGAAAATGACAGCAAAGAAACGATGAAATCTGGGTCATGATCCGGGAATCCCTGGATCGGGCTTCATCGGGCTCCCTGCTCAGCATGAAGCCTGCTTCTCCCTCTCACCCATCCCTTGCTTGTGTTCCCTCTCTAGCTGTGTTTCTGTCAAATAAATAAGTAATATCTTTAAAAAAAAGCACAATGAAATGGCTCAATTTCTAAAAATAAATTGCAATTAAAATGACAATGAGATACCATTTTTACGTTACCTAGATAGGCAACTTTTTAATAAAGTATAAAGATACAGCATTAGTTTGGGTAAGGGGAAATTGGCCTTCTTAATTTTTGGAAGGAGTGTTAACTGATACAATCTCTTTAAGAGTTAACATTATAGGGGCATCTAGGTGGCTCAGTCATTAAGCATCTGCCTTTGGCTCGAGCCCCACATCGGGCTACCTGCTCAGTGGGAAGGCTGCTTCTCCCTCTCCCATTCCCCCTGCTTGTGTTCCCTCTCTTGCTGTGTCTCTCTCTGTCAAATAAGCAAATAAAATCTTAAAAAAAGAAGAGTAACATTTACATTACACTCTAAAGTGAACAAGACTTGTCTTTTCAACCCTGATTGCTGTCTTTTTCATTCTTCTTTTCAAGCTTTGTAAGAGCATTTGCTATAGTCCCAATATTTGTGTCCCCTCAAAATTTGTATGTTGAAATCCTAATATGCAGTGTGATGGTATTAGGAGCTGAGGTCTTTGGGAGGTGCTTAGTCATGAGGGTGGAGTCCTCACAAATGGGATTAATGCCCTTATGAAAAAGCCCCCACAGAGCTTGCTAGCCTTCTTCCACTATCTAAGAATATAAAAAGAAGTCTGCAGCCTGAAGAGGGCCAATACCCAACTATGCTGGCACCTGGACCTTCCATTTCCTAGCCTTGACAACTGTAAGAAATAAGTTTCTGTTGTATACAAGCTGTTTAGTCTGTGGTATTTTGTTATAGCAACCAAATGGATTAAAAAGCATTTATCATTCTGAAATTATTTGCTATTTACTTGCTTATTATCTCCTCACACTAAGTGTAAGCTCCATACAGCAGAGACTAGTCTGTGTGATATCCTCCATGGCTATGCTTGACATGTAATAAATGCTCTACTTAAAATAGTTGAATCAGGGTGCCTGACTGGCTCAGTTGGTGGAGCACATGATTCTTGATCTTAGGATTGAAAGTTTGAGCCCCACACTGGGTGTGGAGATAACTTAAAAATAAAATCTTCTAAAAAAATAAGATAGTTGAATCAACAAATTAAGTCACTGGGACATCTCAGTATTCTTCCTCAGTCTCTGAAATTCTCACCTAGACAAATAACGAAGACACTAAGGGAGCTTATTGAACTATTACATCATGAAAATCTAAACAGAAGTAAATTAGCTTAGGAATTGGAGCGAGAGAGAAGTAAGTTGTAACTGAGGGTGTGTGCCAGGCAAGATGAGAATCATGAAGTAGATCTTAATTAATTGCAAACAAGTAAATGCCAGACCTTGATGGCAGTGCAGGGGTGGGGGTGGGGGGCTTACTTGGGTTGTGGAGATTACAGCCAACAGAAGTTTTAAGATAAAGTACAGAGGAGAAACCACAATTGAAACCAAAGCAGGCAGAATACTACAGTGTTTACCAAAATGTCCTAAGGAGAAGAGAAAACCAGGGCACAGGGGAATATTCTTCAGGCACCAGAACAGATCAAGCAGGGAGAAGCAATGGGTTGCAGTCAGAGGCTATAGGGGGCAGTCCATGAGAACAGGCACAGAGGAATGAAGGGGAATCCACGACATTATTTCTGGATGAAGAGGGAGGCATTAGAAGTGCCAGTCAATTAAGACAAAAATAATGGAGACTCCCCAGTTTTGTCACGAGTAGGAATATGGAAAGGGCCAGGGCTGAAGTGTGAAACAATTCTATCCTCTGGGTAGCACCTTGTACTTGACTACAGACACCAATGGTACAAGAGACTAAGCATTTCTGGACACAGTCTAGTTTTAGATAACCCTCTGATTTGGGACCTTGGGTCCAGCCACACCTCTGTGGGCTCTTTCTGGAGTTCTCTCCCTGAGATTTTAAAATTCGAGGCTAAATCTTTGACGATCGCCAGAAACATATCACATATCACCCAACTTAGCTTTTTTTTTTTTTTTTTTTTAAGATTTTATTTATTTGACAGAGAGAAACACAGCTAGAGAGGGAACACAAGCATGGGGAGTGAGAGAGGGAGAAGCAAGCTTCCCGACGAGCAGGGAGCCCGACGTGGGACTTGATCCCCGGTCTCTGGGATCATGACCTGAGCCGAAGGCAGTCACTTAACCAACTGAGCCACCCAGGCGCCCCCCAACTTAGCTTTTTGATGAAACAAACCTCTTGAACTGAAGAACCCACCTGGCCTCACAGCAACCAGTTTATTTTCCTCATCTGAACTCCAGGACTTTGGCAACGGAGTAAATATGGTTCTGAAATCTGAAGCTAAGGGATTCAACTGAAACTTGCTTGCCTGAGGTGGAGGAAAAAAAAGTTGAGTAGCATCTGTAAAACAGGGACAAATTTTGTGCCTACTTCTTAGGATTATTATTGGGAAGAAATGTGTTAATATGTGTACAGTGTCTGAGAGAGAGAGAAGAGCAGAAGGGAAAGAGAGGGAAGGAAAGGAAGAAAATTAAGATGTTAATGACTGTTCAATTCTCTTCTCAGAGTTAGGACTGAGGCTAGACTCAAACCAGTGCCCTTTGTCCTCTAGTTCCTCAATGTACTTTTCATGATAAAAATGTATAGGCTTGGGGCGCCTGGGTGGATCAGTTGGTTAAGTGACTGCCTTCGGCTCAGGTCATGATCCCGGAGACTGGGGATCGAGTTCCACATCAGGCAGGGCATCTGGCTCCCTGCTCGGCAGGAAGCCTGCTTCTCCCTCTCTCACTCCCCCTGCTTGTGTTCCCTCTCTGGCTGTGTTTCTCTCTGTCAAATAAATAAAATCTTTAAAAGAAAAAATGTGTAGGCTCAGTGCTAATGGGCGCAGACTTCACTCATCCACTCATCTTACATTGTATTTTTCTGAGAAAGTTATATACCAAGACTGTACTTGTTTATCACTGATGGCAAAGCTAGAAGGTAATATGCATTAACCAGGAAATAAAAGACCCCTCTAAATAGTTCAAATTTACTTCTAATTTAGGTAAAGGGTTAGACATTTAGTTTAAAGGAATTCTTACGCTAACTTCTTAGGGCTGGTGATGTGGAAAGTAAGTAACTATGAACACAGCATTTTCATTCTCCTGTTCAAAACCGAATAAATGAAGTCAAAACATAAAACACAACTGCCACATTAATAACACTAATAATTTGGAGTAAATGAACAAAAAACAAGAGTTGCACCAAAAAAATTAATAGAAAGGGTAACCATTCTGTTAATGTTATTGAAACCAAAAGCAGGAAGGGTTTAGAAGTAAGCACACTGCAAACGGGGTCCAACTAACTGCACACCTTTGAAGATATTTAGATCGGGCTTTAATTCCTTTTTTCTCAAGACACTTGATTTTAATAGCAAAGTATGGTGATCAATTATGCCAGTGGAAATATGTCCATCTCTACATGCTGTCCTAGATAATTAAAATATTCAGTCTTCCTTCTCAGAAAATATCCTATTTCATCTCTGTAATGATAGTGACCTGTCCAGTAGAGGACACTGTGAAGAGCAAGATCTTCAGAATTAGCTAGAACTGGGTCTGTGGGCAAGTTATTTAATTTTTGCTAATGCTTACTTCCTCATTTAGAAAATGCAGATGATAATTGTTACCCCAGAGTGTTATAGAGATGTTCAAATATCATAATTGTTAACTGAAAATCCTTAGATGACTTCCTAATTAGTTGTTGATTGTCTGATTTTAAAGATTGGTTGAAACTGTTTTCCTGTAAACACTCAATGACATTTTAATGAAAAGCTTGCTGCACTCATGTTAGCATTTAAAATATAACAAATATTGCACATTTGTTTAAAGCAGTTTAGGTGGCCAATAAATGTTACTTCTATCTTGGATTTTTAAAACGATAGCTATTGCATGTTAGGAATTAATGCAAATGAGCCATACACAATTGAATAAAACAATATTTTTTTCTCAAAATTATAAACATTCATTAAGTAACTAAAGTACTAATTAGATTCAACCTCAAGAGACTCACTGCCCTATAATTATGTTGACAAGTGAACACGTGCCTTGGAAATTTCTTTTTAAATCTTTGAAGTTACCTTGTTATCTGTCTATTCTGTTTTGTGCTTGTTTGTTTTTGTTTTTTGTTTTTGTAGCAAAATAGTAGGTTTTAGAAAGATCTTGTCCCCCTCATACTTGGCCCATCCCCAAACTTCATAGTTGGTTCAGACTCTTCAAAAATTCTAAAGCAGAACTTCTGCTGCAGAAATTCTGATTTCCCCATTCTCTCAGAATTCCTTTTTTTTCCTTGAGCCGTCTCCCAGTGGGTGAGTCTTAGAGACACTCCCATCCCGTCATAAATTAGGCAGATCCTTAGTTGCCCGTCACTCTGAGTTCCTGTTTCCCTTGTCTCAGGTGAAAATCATAGGGTATTTCTGCTCTCCTCTGTTCTTGGTGAAGAAACAAGGACAACTGCGTGGTCTTCTCATTGACAAGGGTAAATGTGCTCGGGTTTGTCTGGAATAGTGCAGGGGGGCAGAGGTAACTAGAAGTACTAATGGATTGTTATAATGGCATTAGAAGGTTGACTTTGTAGCTAATTTTTCTTTTTGGATAGCATCTGTCACACACTTTGATATATATGATGTGTTAGATGTATTGTTTATTTTAATAACAATCGCAGTAATGTTATTAATGAGTACTAGTATCTTGTACAGGTAATAAACATGCTAATAGCCGAAGGAAATTTGATACTGAGGAATAATTTTGTTAACTATTGCTTCTTTGAGTTTTGGTAACGGCTCTTCCTCCTCTTTTGTGAACTGGAAGCAGAGCCAGGTCATTCAGTCAAACTAATATATAACCACCAAACATTGTAGAGTTTAACCTGAGTTCCATATTAATAATTTTTGCTACTATTCATTTTAAATGTCACTTATTTATATGCCACTTACTTCTTCCACTAATCCAATATAAAGGCTGAAAACTGGATAAATCACATTGGACAAGTTAGAGAAATATTTCCATTGGACTGAGTGAAGAGTTTGAAGTCTGAGCTTGAAAAGGTTGCTTTCTTAGTGAACTCTTCCATAAGAAGAGAAGAAGCAGTCACAACCAAATCAATGCAAGGCACACAAAGGCTAGAGCCAGTCTGATCTGCTGATAGTGTCATGATCCAGGAAGACTTTCTCTGGTCATTTCCCTCTCGGATCATGCTGTGGGCTGAGGAATGCCATTGCTGATGAAGTTCATCATTAGATCTGGTTCCATGGTGATAGGATGTTGAGTATCTCACTTCTACCAGAACAATTCCATAGTGCTCACATATTTAGAGTAAAAAATTTTTTTTAATTTCCTAGGGAAGCTTTAATGCTAGCAGGTCTATGAACCATGAAATAGTCTTGGACTTTGTCTCCTTTTGTCATGCTTTTCCCTGCCTTTCATACAAGGGGGTGGAGGCAAGGGACAATATTATTAATAATAACAGGAACAACTTACGTTTATTTGGTATTTACTCTGAATCAGGTGTATGGGAGGAAAAAGAACTTCCCTTTACCTTGTTAGATTCTGCACCTGGAGCCTGTGAGTTGAACTGACAAAAGACAGATTAATGGGAGAAAAACATACAAACTTTATTTAATATTTTTATATGCACATGGGAGCCTTTATAGTGGTTTAGTCATTTATAGACATTAAGGAACCTTCAGACAGATCAGAATTCTATTCTGATTGCTGAAGAAATTAAATTAATGAGATTTGAGAACGTGGCAGAGTGCACTTAATAAGCAAAGGCCTGTTCTCAGTACTCAAAACCCAGGTACATCAAATTCTAACACTTCTGCTATCAGAGTGGCTTGATCCATTTGTTCCAGAATAAAAAATACATTTTACGTTGTGACCCAGTATGCACATTTGTAAATATGTAACAGACAGTAAAGGTTCATAAAATAATCTGCTTTCTACATGCGATGATGGTATTCTCATGCTTCCAATTCTGTCCTGCCCTGTTCTAGCCAATGATAGTCGATTTCACTTCTTTTTTTAAAAAGTGCTCATTACAACAAACTAAATCAGTTTTATGGTCCACTAATAGACTTTAATGGTCCACTAATCGCCTGAGCTTTGGAGAAAAAATTCTAGAAACAGGCCTCCTCAACAGCACTTTCTTGGAGTGGATAATCATGCTCACAATGCCTCTCCATTTTTGCCTAAGATGCACCTAAAATGTTAGGCGAAGTTCAGCCCCTGCTCTGCAATGCTCTTTGTAATTACATTTAGGCCAGAGGTGAGCTCAGTCTGGAGGCATTATCTGAGCTCTCCTATTTCCTTAACTGGAAGCATGTGATCTCCGTCAAGGTGGAACAGTAGCAACCTCCCAACCTCTAGGTGAAGATAAGGGAGCATTTAATTGCAAATAAATACAACTTTTACTGAGTTTCTACAATTTGAAGTACATTTTGCTATGACTCTTCCCTTCTGCCTTTTTCACTGACCATACTCTTCAAAGGAGAGTTAGAGTCCTGCTATTACCCCCAAACTTCTCCATAGCATCTAAAAATTTCAGTGTCCCCAATAAACACTTCTTTGGCATTCTTGGACTAGGAATTCACAATCCCTAAATTTTGCTAGAGATACCCCTACTCTAATTATATATATATATATATATATTGACTTTTCTGGTTGCTATAAGTCAAAAACTACTGCTTCCACACCTTACCACAGCTGTCTTTCTTATAGTTTGGGGGAAATGCAAATAAATTAAGCATAAATAAGCAAGATTTCAAAATATAGGTAGTTTAGGGGCAATAATACTGCACTCTAGATTTGCATAGCTTCTTGTAAAAAATACTTTGTAGGTATCATTTCACATATCATCCCAGCACCCCTGGGAGTGAGACTGATCTAGGTATCACCAATATATTTTGAAAAAATATATTATATACTTAAAAGACTGAATAATTTGAATCTTCCAGTTCTTGCATGATAGAACTAAAAATGGAAATAACATCTCAATCCTTTTTTTGGGTGAGCTCCTTAATCCCTTTAACTGTGGGTGTCACCAGCCTTCAGGTTCCATTGGCGAATGGAAGATTCAGTTAAGACAGGAAGAAAAAAATTAAAAGCCAATATATGGAGAGGGAGAAAGAGACTTTGTAAAGGTAGACTCCAATAAATGTTACTAGGGATGCTCTGTGGCATATTTGTTCCTATCTTGAGTTATAGCACATCATTAGCTGGGGAGAATGGTAGCAGATAGGGAATGTCCTGAGAGAATAAAATTAGATTTGAATTAGTAATCTTAAAAATCCCTGCTAGTTATAATCTCTAAAATAAATCTTACTTTCCATACCATAATGTGAGGTTAAAGTAGCTACATACTGTTACTACTTCAATTTTTTAAAATATTTTATTAATTTATTTGACAGAGAGAAACACAGCTAGAGAGGAAACAGAAGCAGGGGGAGTGAGAGAGGGACCCGATGCGGGACTTTATCCCAGGACTCCAGGATCGTGACCTGAGCTGAAGGCAGATGCTTAATGACTGAGCCACTCAGGTGCCCCTACTTCTTCAACTCTTTTAACTTCTTATCTTGTTAATGTTTAAGGTAAAGCAAACTGGATTTTATCCAATAGGTGAACTTGTGCCTTGGGAGACTGGTAGGGAATTAAAAATAATTTAGTGAAACTGGGTAAAGGAAAAAATAATCTGATCAAAGTATTAATTTATGGACAGATTCACTCATTTTATCCATATAATTAAGTACATGTGGGGGAATTTGGGACACAGTAGTGAGCTCACAGTTTAGTGAGAAAGATAGACTTATTTCAAATTTGAACACAAACTGTGACTGGTAATAAGAAATAAGTACAATTTTTATGAGAGCCTTGACACATTTAAACTCACCTTGGTGGCAATCAGAAATGAAAACCTCAATAGTCAGATGCGTCTGGAAAGGCCACACTATGGGAGCAGTCATTGAGAGAGATATCTCTAGGCTCAGAATAGATTTTTAAAGATCCAAGGCAAAGAGATTTCTACAAGAGGGCAAGGCAGGAGCCCACTGGAATGAAACATATGCAAATCTCATATGGAATTCACATGGTCCACAAGAATCTGTCACCACAAAACTCTTCCTCAAAGGAAGAGGGACTTTTATGTGGACAATGAAAGATTTGAGTTTTATTTTACTTTATATCCTGGCTGAAAGCTGCACTAAATTGAGTTGCCCCATGTTCCTCAGAAGTGGAGAAAGAGAGGAGTAGGTTGGGAAGACATTTGCTTGCTTGAGACTTCCACCATAATTTTGCTTTCACAAAATGTACATTCTTAAGATGGACCGTAGAACATGTATTTTTAGGAAGATAAATATCAAATCACTTAGAAGTCTGACATTTTTGAACCAAGTCTGATTTTTGAACCAGTCCTCGATCCCAAGAAGAAAAATACAGTCTGCATCCTACGTGCAGCATTGAGGAGCCTAGTACCTCTACAGGTACCAAATAAATTGATAAGAAGGAAAACATCTGTTGTATTGTCTTTTGAAACTGAGCTCATAGGTTTTTCTTCAATGGTATTTACCTTCAGCATTTGCAAACATGTTTAATCACATTTGATGCAATTGGGTCCCTACTGCCTTTGAACACAGGGCATTTATGAGCAAATAGGTGTTTTCTGTTTGTATTAGACTATAGTGGCCATTTGGATCTGAGATATAATCCCACATATAGATTTAGTAATTATGACTTTGACAATTCAGAGAAACAAAACCCAAAAGTCATCTGACCAGTCAAGGAAAGAGAAACAGTAGTTATTACTAACAGTAGACCAACTGTAAACTCCTAGCCCATATCATAGCTGGTATACATTTGTGAACTTCATTGTGCAAGGGACTGGTTATCGTGGAGGCACTTGTTACTCCTAAACTTTGACTTGAGTAGTACTAATGCTTTTTGCCTATTTGTGTGAGGCAGCTTAGACACTATAATTACAGAACTAGGACTGGCTCCAGGTTTTTGATGGTGGGATGTTGGGTTGACTGTAAGTTAGGCATCACTAAGCTCCGTCGGGGGCTGGACAAATGACATTTCAGAGACTACTGAAGCTACTGTATTTTTAACTAGCCTCTAGAATTTCAGACTCTTTTTTTATTTTTAAAGATTTTATTTATTTGACAGAGAGAAACACAGCCAGAGAGGGAACACAAGCAGGGGGAGTGAGAGAGGGAGAAGCAGGCTTCCTGCTAAGCAGGGAGCCCAATGTGGGAATCGATCCCGGGTGTCCAGGATCATGACCTGAGCCAAAGGCAGTCGTTTAACCAACTGAGCCACCCAGGTGCCCCTAGAATTTCAGACTCTTTAAGATGTTATTCAATTATCCCAGTATTTAGTTTCAGTCATATCTGGGTGTGTCAGCGCCTCATACTTGGCTATAGAAGACACAATTGTCTTCTGAGTAATGTTTGAACTCTGTGGCTTCTGGATGCTTATAGTTTGTTTTTTATTGGAACATTTTCATCTTAAAGTGGTACCACAAGCCATAATTTTGAGTTTACTGAAATTCAGAGTAAATTACATTGAGTTCATTTACTTAATTAAATGATTAACTCATCCAGCATGTACTACAATGGGGACTGACAAAGATTCTCTACTGATCACGCTCATCAGACTCATTGAGCTCCCTTTTTGACTAAGCCTCAAATGCTGGGCTTCTGTGTCCTTCCTTGTAGAACTTCGTTCTAGCAAGAATCCTGTCAAGTCAGTTGAGTAAGAATTCCCATCCTCCCTATCTGGTCACCTTAAATATCTGGTTAGGTTTCCTATCTTCTACTGTCCCCTTGGTTCTAGCTGATCTCCCTGGCCTGACTTTAGCAAGAATCCCATTAGGTCAGTTTAGCCAAAGTCTTCCCCTAGCCCCGATATTCCCTCTTAGTAATTTTCCTATCCACACAGATCACGCCCACCCCCGTACCCCCCGCCACTTTGCTCTTTGGCTATAAAGTCCCAGTTTTTCTTGTTGTATTTGGAATTGAGTTCAGTTCTACCCTACTGCTCTAGTTTTCTTTTGACAGGTCTGTGGATTCTGGGTGATATGTTTTGATTTTTGTTTGAACATCTTCATTTTAAGGTATCACCATTATATGTAATTTTTAGTTTACTGAAATTCAAAGTATATCAAGCTTATTCATTTAGTTAACTAATTAACTCATGTATGTGTCTATTGAATATCAATTAAGTGGCTTTGAAATCTGGACAACCTAATCCTACAATTAAGAGTATATTATGTATCTTCTATTATAAGGCCTCTTGGTTCTACAAAGATGTTATGGACACAGAATTTTATTAAAGTCACCTTCACCTTCTTTCCAAAGGAATTTCCTTATAAGACTAAGATGAGTTACTTTCTTATTTTCAATTAAATACTCTTGCTATTGAACTACCTTGCATTTTCAAAAGCTGAAATATTGGGGTGCCTGGGTGGCTCAGTTGGTTAAGCGACTGCCTTCGGCTCAGGTCATGATCCTGGAGACCTGGGATCGAGCCCCACATCAGGCTCCCTGCTCAGCAGGAGGCCTGCTTCTCCCTCTCTCAGTCCCTCTGCTTGTGCTCCCTCTCTAACTGTGTTTCTTTCTGTCAAATAAATAAATAAAAATCTTTAAATAAAAAAAAGAAGCTGAAATATTAATATCATTTACACCTTATCAATATAACTTGCTTAAGGCTTCAATATTTAGAATTCAGGTTCAATCATGTGGTGGTGTTCTAGCTTCTTAGACGTATTACTTTCTAATTATATTGTGGCCCAACAGGAAAACTTTTATTGCATGAAATAAACATGTATAAATTACATCTCTATATTCTACTTTAGCAATTAAATAAAATTTGATTTTGGATACTGTTTTTGAGCGATTTTGTTATTTATTTGGTTCTCTTTTTCTCCACTCCCCTCTCCCTTCCCACCTTAGGGAAAGGAGCAGGATTCAGAAAACTAATGTTTTCCTAAAACTAGCAAACACCAAACATCGCTTTCTTAATTACTTTGAAAATATAAATTCATTTTAATTTTTTAATGAGAAATTACTTTTACAGTAAGTTCTGTATTTCCTTGAAACCAGTTCATTCTTTATCTACTTTACACTACAGAAATCTTTCATTAATCCAACACAATGGTTAACAATCAAAACAACTGCAATTAGTACTTGTTTTACCACTAGGTTCTTAAATTCATTTCAAATGCTAATAAAAAAATTCATAGCATTTTTTTTATTTTTACATCTTTACCAATATTTTTTGTTACATATAAGGCACTTGAATTTGCTGAGATTCAATGCGTGCACACATTCACACACACACACACACACACACACACACACACACGTCCCCCTTCCTTTATCACACAGTAACATCTCAAAAGATTAAGTCTTTCCTAAATTTCTTAACTGACTGGGCAAAGAGCTGGGTTTTTGTGGGTTTTTTTTACCCAACACGTTGAATACTAAAGAGCATTTCGATTTTTCCGGAGCAATTTCTGACCTGCTAACATTTCAGAGGAAACATTTAAAACTTTGCTTCAGGGGCGCCTGGGTGGCTCAGTTGGTTAAGCAAATGCCTTCGGCTTAGGTCATGATCTGGGAGGCCCGGGATCAAGCCCCATATTGGGCTCCCTGCTCTGCGGGAAGCCTGCTCTCCCACTCTCACTCCCCTTGCTCGTATTCCCTCTCTCGCTGTGTTTCTCTCTGTCAAATAAATAAATAAAATCTTAAAAAAAGAAATTTTGCTTCAAATATAAGTTGTCTTTTTTTCCTTTCTACTGCATAGCCTGATAAGGAAAATCAGATATAGGCATCTGTGAGAGAGAATTAGAAGTTCTGTAACGTGCCACGTTTTTGAAGCTACCTCTTTAGTTGGAATGGTTTGTCACTTAGTGCTTAGTAGTAGATATACAGATTAAAAATGAGCAGTTTCTTTTTCTTTTTTTAAAATATTTTATTTTTAAGTGATCTCTACACCCAACATGGAGCTCAAACTTAAACCCCAAGATCAAGGGTCACATGCTCTACCAACTGAACCAGCCAAGGGTCCCAAGAATGAGCAATTTCTTTAGCCTTGAGGAGCTCCAGCGTGTGCAAAAATTATCTGCGGGAGATACTGACAAATTTAAGACAAGAGTAGGAGAAGGAACCAAAGGAAAAAAGAATAACGATGATAATAATAAAGGAAAAGGGGAAGGAAGAAGGAGTTGATGGAATGTCACCAAAAATAGTACTAACTTCTCTTGTTTGGTTTTTAAATATTTTATTTATTATTTCTCAGAGAGAGAGAGAGTGCACAAGCAGGGGGAGAAGCATGCTCCCTGCTGAGTATGGAACCCAATGTGGGACTTGATCCAAACCCCTGGGATCATGACCTGGGCTGAAGGCAGATGCTTAACTGACTGAACCACTCAGATGTCTCTTAACTTCTATTGTTTAATCAAGTTTATCATCATATCTATTTCTGGCCAAGTTATTTATAAAACATCATAGCTTAATAAGAAATTTCCTACCAAAAAAAAAATCTTGCTTGAAGGCTCCTTTCTTTCCTGAAATCATGAATAAAGTTTTGCTTTAAGAGAAGAAAATTGCACATGGATTTTCCTGCTTTGGGGATATTGTGCTGGTCTCTGAAGTTTGTTCAGAACTCAGCTTAGATCCAGTCTGACTTGTAACTGGAGGTAGAAGTCAGGCTTGAGTTGAATTTAGAGAGCAAGTAGTACTTCAGAAATGAGACACAGCCTACCAAATGTAATTAGTATACAAGGGCTACCAAGGCAATAAATTTGGGGCCAGCTGCTCACTTGGAAGTTTTGCTTTTTATTTTTCATATTAAAGAATTATTCCCGAAGTATTTTCAGAGGTAAACAAGATCCATTAAAGTTACCTTCAGCATCCTCAGGCTTGAGGCTATTTGATGAGTATTGCATCCATGCTTTTCTCATGTTCAGTTGTTCTGGGGGCCGTAGGGTAATGGGGACCTTGGAGGTGCTGTGGAAAGACCTTGGGACTTAAACCTTGGAACTCTCCACTCTGTCCCTCCCTTCAGTCCTCACTGAGATTTTACCAAAGTTATAACCTTGGCTTTATCACTATTTGTCCACATTTCTGAATGTTCACCTTTATTATAATAATTTATATTCAAAATCTATAACAATTTTAATTTTATCTAAATTCAGTTCTTAATTCCATTGAGATAATATGTACATAGACTCCTTAGAGGAAGTAAGAATATCAGAAGAGTGGTTTCTGAAGACAGTCCTGTGACTGACTTCTACATCTGTTAATTATGATTTTCTAGAAAGAAAGCATTTGTTGTCAAAAAGAATAGCTCAGAATTAAACCAAGAAATTTGGCTGTTTTGTTTGGCTTTTTCTGTCTGTGACTGTCTTCTCTTTAGCTCAAAAATCCCAACCACCAATTCCTTCAAAAAGTAAAATGAGGGGCACCTGGTTGGCTCAGCCGGTTAAGCGTCCTCCTCATGATTTAGGCTCAGGCCATCATCTTATGGTCATGAGATAGAGCCTGAGTCCCATGTCAGGCTCCACTTGTCTGGAGTTGGCTTGGGATTCTCTCTCTCCCTCTCCCTCTGCTCCTCCCACCACACTCACATGCACACAGGAGCTCTTTCTCTAAGAAAAAAAAAAAAAGGTAAAACGAGAACCTAGTGAATAAACAGTAAGAAAGTGGATGGTTATTTTCCTCTTCCCACTAAGGAGAAGTTGAGCTTCAAATCTGTTTTGGCAAACAAAATTCTAGTCTTAAATTTTGTTTTTCTCCCAGGTTTTATTTGTGAAATTATATGGTAGTTGAATGAAAGAACTTTGGAAGATCAAAAATATGTAATGTACCCTCAGGAAATATGAATAGTCTTTTATTTTTCTTTAACTTCTTCTTTTTTTTTTAAAGATTTTATTTATTTTTCGACAGAGAGAGAGATCACAGTAGGCAGAGAGGCACACAGAGAGAGAGAGGAGGAAGCAGGCTCCCTGCTGAGCAGAGAGCCCGATGCCAGCATCGATCCCAGGACCCAGAGGCTTTAACCCACTGAGCCACCCAGGTGCCCTTTTTCTTTAACTTCTTAAGCATGTACTTACATTTCTGTATATCTCAAAAAACTGCTTGTCTTCAGTAGCATCAAGACAAGGAGTTAGTTGGTTCTCGCTCATTAGTATTTTAGGCAAGCATCTCTACATGTTACTAACTATCTTTATAACTAGCTCTGATGTCTGCATAAATTCCTTAAGGCTAAAATACCATATTTACTTAAGCATCTCATCTGTCTGCTTTTAATAGTTTCTCATGTGATAGATGCTACAATACATAGTGGTGAATGATACATTTTAAGTATCCATACCTACCTATATCATTTTTTTTTTAAATTACAAAATAATTTTGGACTAATTCTCAGCCAAAACATTCCTGGTTCAAAGGTTTTAACTAACATGTGTTTTACTGATAAAATTTCTTTACAAGTGTAAGAGTTAATTACATAGGATTTTGGATGTCTTCAAATCTTGAGCTTTTAAATTTATTCTGAGATACAATGATTTTTTTTTTAAGGAATGTTAATGACTTTCCAATGCTCTAGGAGGGCATTAAAACCAACAGGCCTCTGGCCTGGACGCCACTGAACACAAGCTGGGTGGCTGGACCCTGAGAGGACTTGTGAGCAAATTCTATAGTTAGGAACTGGGAAGGGGGTACCAAAGGCTTAGCAGAAGTGCTTTAGGAAACAATTATCCAGTTAATGGAAAGAAGGACCCTGGAGAAGTAACCTAGTAATTAAGAACAGGTCTTATATATACTAGTGGAGAGATGCTAATTGTCTGGAGCTAAGTCAGGTAAGATCTTCTAGGGAGATGAGATAATTTTTTTAAAAAATATTTTATTTGACAGAGAGAGAGCTAAACAGAGATTGATCACAAGCAGGGGGGAGGGGTAGGAGAAGCAGACTCCCCCATGAGTAGGGAGCCCAGCACAGGAGTTGATGGCAGGACCCTGGGATCATGATCGGAGGGAAGCCACTTAACTGACTGAGCAACCCAGGTTCTCCTGGAAGATGAGATTCTTGTATAATGTCTCTAGTAGATCTTTTTTTTAAAAAAAGATTTTATTCATTTATTTGACAGAGAGAAACACACCTAGAGAGGGAACACAAGCAGGGGGAGTGAAAGAGGGAGAAGCAGGTTTCCTGCTCTGATGTGGGGCTTGATCCCAGGACTCTGGGATCCTGACCTGAGCCAAAGGCAGACGCTTAACGACTGAGCCACCCAGGCACCCCTCTAGTAGATCTTATAAAGAGATGCTTTTCTATTTGTTAACCCAGGTCTGTCCCCAATTCTTTGCCCTACGGCTTTGTCCAAAAATGTATAAAGAAGAGATACTTTTGCCTCCTCTTCTATCTGGCCCCCTTCAAAAAAAAAAATGATAAACTCTCGTAACTTTGAGAGGTTGTTTTCAATTTTTAGTATGCCACTATAAGGTGGTCTTTCAAGAAATAACACAAAAATGAGAGGTTCAACTGGAATTCTATTTAGCAAGGCTTTGGTAAGGCAATGCTTGGCATAATAGCATTCTACACAAGTGGGAAGGCAAAAGGAGGAACAGCTACATTTACCTCCCTATAGGCTCAGTAATGATTTGGAAAGATGAGACAAATGTTAGCTATTACAGAATTTGTATCATACAGAAGAGAAAATAATTGTATTGGTTGAAACACAGGAGTTCTCCAGCTTTGAGAACTGAATTAAACTCTTGTACTTCAAGTTGAGAACTTGGTAAAGCTGACAGTCTTGATACAGAAACACAGTGTAACAATATATTCTATATTTATTTTTTTTCCAGTTATAGATGAAGCAACTTGCAAAACATTTTTGAAATATGAAGCAAGAAGAATAATATTTAAAAGTAACGTGATCATTATATCTCTTTATCCATCAGAGTGGCTTCATTCCACTATCTCTCCTCTGTGCTTAGATCTTGCATGAAATATTGGACAAGCTGAAGTGTTTGGGAAGAAATTTTCATAATCACTAATCTTTGCAATGGGTGTGCTCAGGTGCCAGCATTTATTCTTTAGGAGCTTTGTGGGATCCAGCAGAGCCACGCAGGCAGTGCTCATCTTCCTTCTGATTTCATGTTGCTTGACTGAGGAGTACAGAGCACCCCCTTTTATCCCAAATGTACCTTTCCTCTGGGGTTGGAATATCCCAGATGAAAACTGTATTTACAAGTTTAATGTGCAGCTAGATACGAACCTTTTCTCTCTGAAAGGAAGCCCTCGAAAAACTGCCACAGGACAAAGTATTGCATTATTTTATGCTGACAGACTTGGCTACTATCCTTACATAGATGAAAAGACTGGCAAAGATGTGAATGGAGGAGTCCCCCAGAATGCAGACATAAGAAAGCACTTGGAGAAAGTCAAGAAAGATATTGTCCATTATATAGAAGAAGACATGGCAGGCCTGGGTGTCATTGACTGGGAACACTGGAGGCCTCTCTGGGTAAGGAACTGGAAACCTAAAGATATTTACAAGCAACATTCTATTGAGTTGGTTCGGCAACAACATTCAGAACTTAGTGGCACACAGATCCCTGCGAGAGCCAAAGCAGATTTCCAAAAGGCAGGAAGGTGTTTAATGCAATCGACCTTAAAATTGGGAAAAGAACTTCGGCCAAGATATTTATGGGGTTATTATCTTTTTCCTGATTGTTACAATAATGTTAAAACTGATGATTACATTGGATATTGCTCTGATGAAGAGAAAGAAAGAAATGATGCACTCAGCTGGTTATGGAAGGAAAGCACGGCCCTTTTCCCATCCATTTATTTGAGTTCCAAAGTAGAATCTTCTCCAAAGGCTGCTCTCTATGTCCGCAATCGTATTTGGGAAGCCATTCGGGTTTCTACAGTATCCAGTGTTAAACATCCACTTCCAATTTTTGTATATACCCGTCCAGTTTATAGTGACCAGAATTTGAAATATCTTTCTGAGGTGAGTAAGTCAAGGTGTGAGACCTATAAACTAGTATCCACAAAAGGTGTTTAGTAGAATTCAACATCATTTTTGAAGGGAGTGAGACTTGGCTTTTAACATCCTTTAGAATTATGCACAGAGATAGTTCTCCATTGTTATATAAATGCAAAATAAGAATATATTTTATTTATTTATTTAATGTTTTTATTTATTCACTTGTGAAAGAAGGAGAGAGACAGAGTGTGCACAAGCAGAGGGAGAGGCAGGCAGAGGGAGAAGTAGGTTCCCCACTGTGCAAGAAGCCTGATGAGACACTCGATCCCAGGACCCCGGGATCATGACCTGAGCTGAAGGCAGACGCTTAACCGACTTAGCCACCCATGCATCTCAAGGATATATTTCATTTTAATGTAATCATATATCTTAGCAACAATGAAAAACTAGGTAGCACAATGTATTAATACAGTTCCCTTTTTTTTCTTTCATGGAGTTTGTCAATAGAAGTAATTAAAATAATAGAAAAATTATTTTTCTATTCTAAAATAATAGAAAAATATATTTCTGTATTTTTGTTATAGTAGGGACGTGGTGGCAACAGAAATGGTGGAGAAATATTTGAATTATCATTGTTGTCAGAATACTTAGCTTTGGTGTTACTGTCTTATGCATAGCCTTTCTATTTTACTTCTGCTAACTCTTTCTGTCACATTTACCAGGATGACCTTGTGAGTACATTCGGTGAGTCGATTGCTCTAGGTGCTTCTGGAATAGTAATGTGGGGAAGCCTCAATTTAAGCCAAAATGTGGTAAGTTGTATTGATAGGAAATAGATGAAAACATTTCTACTTTTAATGTTTTTGAGGATTGTTACACTGAATAATCAAATACGTACTATGCTTGGCACATAGTAGCAGGTGCTCAATTAATACTGTCCTTCATTTGTGTGGTTATGTTATAAGGCAGGAAAAATCGTACCTCTTTTCCAGTGAGGATATAGAAATTCAGTGAAATTGACCAAAATTCTCTAGACTGTGGAGTTAGCAAGTAGCAAAAACAGGATTACAGGTTAATTTTCCTGACATGGTGTCTGGCTTTTTGTACTGTGATAGGTCTCTTCTCAGAAAACCCAGGAACTAGGTAGTGAAAGAATAGCCCATTCTTTCATTCATTCCCTTACTGCTTATTAAGCACCTCTTTTACTTATTCATTTAGTCATTCAGCAGCTTATTACCGGGGTCCGCAAATGATGGCCCAGGGCCAAGAATGACTTTTGCCCTTTTAAATGGATAGGGAAAAACTCCCAAAGAATATCATTTACAGTCGGTGAAAATAAGGTAAGATTTAAATTATAGTGTCTACTGGGAAAGTTTTAGTGGAATATAGGCATGTTCCTTAGTTTAGGTGTCGATGGCTGCCTTTACAGTACAGAGAAATAATAAAATAATGATGGCAGTGACTGTATCATTCAAAACCCCCAAATATTTACTGTCTGCCCCTGTACAGAAAACGTTTGCTGTCTCTCAGTTTATTGAACATCTCCGATGATTAAGTCCAGATAAAAGTGGGTGCTAAAAATGTAGCAGTGAACAAAGAGATGTCCCTTCACCATGAAGCTGCCTCCTTTACAAGCGGAAATGCAATATACCGAGATAGGATATGTCAGGTAGCGACAGGTGCAATGTGCAATAAAGAGCAATAAAGCAGTGTAGGCAGAATAAAGAGAGATAAAATGGTGGTACTTAAGATGGGACAGTCACAGAAGGCCTCTCTGATGAGGTGCTGTTGGAGCAGAGATTTGATGAAAACCAGGGATCAAGTCTCCAAGGGACCAAGCATGGATGGTAAGTGCGAGGGCCTTCAGCCTGGAATGTGCTTGTCCAAAAAAGACAGAGGAGGTCAGTGTGACTGGAGTGCAGTGATCAAGGAAGACCTGTGGTTAGTGAGAAAACAGAGAGTCACATGGAGGGCTTTGTAGGCCACCATGACGCTTTGACTCAGATATGGAAGGCCACGAGGAGGCTTGAGCAGAAGAGTTGCAATCTCTGACAAACATTTCTAACTTAGCTGAGTTGAGGATCCATGGTGGAGGGAGAAGAGTGGAGCAAGGAGAGGAAGCTATTGATTGCTTGGACTATCGATGCTGGCACATGGTTTGAATATAACCCAACAGTAGAACTGAAGGGCTGGACTGAGGGATTGGATGAGTGGGATGGATAAGAGAAGTGGCTAAGATGACTCCGAGGCTTTGGGCGTGAAGGAACTGGCCTCTGAGATGGGAAACACTTTAGGATGAATGGTTTGGAGGGAGGAAGAAAAAGGAGCCGGGAGTGGGGAAGAGGTGCATAATAATAATACTTTCTTCAAAATATTACTAAATTGTTCAAAACTTCTTTAAGGGAGAGGGAAAAGAATACTTCTTTATTTTCCCCAGGTTATATTTACTACTGTCTATTTTAAGTAAAATTTGAGTAAAACTTGTTTTATTAGGAAAAAATGTCAATTTTTTTCTGTAAGGATGGCTTGTTTTCATTTTTCTCCTAATGCATTTCCTTTAGTTCAAAAAGCCTTTAACTATTACCACCTAATCCTTTTTTCTCTTCCTTTATTTTCATCCTTAATTCACTGTATCAGATCTGTCTTCCCGACCCCTTCAATCCTTGTGATTCAAGAATAAAGCTAACATGGACAGTGCTGAATTGGAGCTCAACTTTTCCTCCTCTAATAGATGTGGAAATATGAGTGACTTATGTGCTACAGTGAATATCCCATGAAGCTCATGGCCAGGGAGATTTATCCTAGGACCTATAGAGAAGAGTTTATACAGCCCTCTAAGACCAGAAGAGACCTTTTGTCTCTTTTCCTTCAGATAGACTCGCTATATTATTAATTCATTTACAAAAGTACTCAACAGTAGTTCCCATTATGAGATTTTTTTCAAGGTCATCTGAGCCTTCTACTTTTTTGATAGAACTCTATTATCTCTGGCTTGATGACCAATAAAGAAAAATAAAATATAAGTTTGGAGAAAGGTATATGTCCCTTGTGCAAAATCTTTCATGTCAGAAATCATTTAAAAATTATAATTCTCCTAAATATATTCCTAATTTTCATTCACCCTTTCTCAAATCTGTAAACACTGTTCTCAAGGGTCTTATAAATTCTCTGATGGAATAATTTATAAATTCCCCATACTATTTCCTTTTTTTTTAATTTTTAAGAACTAAAAACTCCACCCTTATTCTGACGAGGAGTGAATCAGGCTTTCTCCAATTAGTAGTACGACATGACATATTATTTTATTGTCACACCTAGTTTTTTTTATTATTGCACTTTAATCTTAGATTTACATTCTTCTACCATGACTCACAGAGCATCTTCAGCATTTTTTATACAGGGACAGTTCTTCAAATATGGCTATTTATTATACTGCTTTGAAATTGTCCCCTGTGGTCTCTGTTTTATGTATTTCTGCTACTTTTCCTAAATGATGATTTTGAATGCCAGTTCTATCATTACTTCCCTCTTTTCCTACGTCATTTGTAATCAACAGAATTATGGATTACTCATCTTATTTTTCTCTGATTCACTGACAACTTGAGAAACTGGTAACTGCAGGTTTAATGACTGAAATTGACTTAACAATTGTTATCAAATGTAAGCAAGCTATTTCCTTCCCCTCCATTGTATTAGATCCAGTGGTATGACAGCCAGCTCCTACTGGTCCCAGCTCATGAGACCTGATTGTTAAATATTTAGAAATTTTGTGAATGGTTGTTAACACAACCATTATTAAAAATTAAATTGCAAAAATTTAGAATGAAGTAAGTACAAAATAAATACTCAAGGCACCTGGGTGACTCAGTCGGTTAAGCAGCTGCCTTTGGCTCAGGTCATGATCCCAGAGTTCTGGGATCAAGCCCTGTGTCAGGCTCCCTGCTCAGCAGAGTGCCTATTTCTCTCCTTCTTGCTCCCTGTGCTTGTGCTCTCTCTCTTTCAAATAAATAAATAAAATCTAAAGAAAAGTAATAAATACTCAAAATTTATCAGTTGCATACCTCACCTTACTATCATCCATACTCATGAGAAACTTGATATCTATTGTTTCTGTATGAGTGGAAATAGTACGTAATGATGTGCTTCTCCACACCATACTACCACAATGTGTGCTTGATTTCCAATCACTCAGTGATGTGAGGTTGATAGCTTAAAATTAGCCATGGAAGATGCATTTTCACATGGATATTGACAAATGCTATAAACCAGGCCTTATCTTTTAGAAGGCCAGTTTCAGCCTTCCAAAGACTACATTCTGTGTAGGCTAACGATTCTCAAATCCTTTTCTCCTCTTTTTGCCCAGCTCTTGTCTCTGTGGTCACCCAGACTGTCATCAGAACTTGGTATCAAGTTTCATATATCTTTGCCTCAGGGGATACAGTGTTGAAGAATACTGACAAAGTCTCTGCACTCATTATGTTAATGTTGGAGGGTAGAAACAATACACAAACAAGAAAAATATTTGATAAGTACTATGCAGAGAATTAAAATAGATGTGAGAAAGTAGATAGGACAGGTGTCTGAGGTTTAATTAAAGCTGCAATCTGAATGACAAGAAGAAGTGACCGTGTTAAAAATTAGAGGAAAGAGCATTCCAAGCAGAGGGAAAAAGTGCATGCAGTTTGAAATGAACCTGCCATGCTTATGAAACAACTAGTATGCCTAAGGCAGAGTGGGTAAAGGAGGGGTGTTCAAGAGGAAGGAAGGGTCACCTCACATCAGGCTGTATGTAAGTCAGGAGAAGTTGAATTTTATTCTAAACACCATGCAAAACTAGGATTAAGAAGAGGTTTACTATTGCTGCCATAATAATGACAACACACTTAGTTTAAACAAGAGAGAATTACTATCTTATACTTTATAGTTCCTAAGTCCAGCGTGGGTTTTAATGGCCTCAAATCAGGATGTTTGTAGGGTTGCATTCCTTTTCAGGGCAGGATCCTCACTTGCTCATTTGGGTTGTTGGTAGAATTCATTTCTTCATGGTTGTAGCAATGAAGTGTCTATTTTCTGGTTGGCAATGATGGCTAAGTGTCGTTTCCAGCTTCTAGAGTTCACTGCATTCTTTAGCTCTTGGCCCTCTCCTCTATCTTCAAAGCCAGCAATGCTGGGTTGAGTCTCCTCTACCTTTGAATTTGTTCTCTTTCTTCCATCTCATTTTTTTAAAATCCCAGCTAGGAAAGCTTCTTCCTTTTTAAAGGACTCATGCCATTAAAGTGAGCCCATCCAGACAACTTGGGATAATTTCTCCATCTCAAGGTCCATACTCTTCTCTGTAATCATATGTGCAATGTTCCTTTTGCCATGCAAGGTAACATAGTCACAGGTTCCAGGGCACTTGAGCTTGGACATTCTTGGAAGGCCCTTTTCTTCCTACCATCAATGGCATCATCTGAAGGCATATAACAAGATAGAGTCAAGTGGAAGCTGCCAAGATTCCTTGACTTGCCTTCTGATCGACTACCACCACTTCCTTTGGTCTGCTGGAGGGCTAGTATGGCCAGCTTACTCAGTGGAACCATGGATTATAGAAGAAAACGAGTGACTATCTTCTCTGTTTTTAAAAAGACAGCATCCCAGTTTTAGAATGCATCAGTCTCAAGATGAACCATTTTAGTTAACCACTCGTGCTCTGCCAAATAAGTATATTTGTAAAAGAGCTGTCATAATTCACCCATAACTTGAACTATATATAACATTTAACATAAAGTGCACTCAGTTGAAACTGTTTGAGCTAGCAGTTGAGAAATCTTCCTCATGCTGTTTGAACTTGTCCCGCAAAGATGATTCTTATTACCTTTATTTATAATTTTTTGAGGGTTAACCAATGATATGCTGGGCGCTGTGCTAGCACTTTTATATACATTGTATATTTTCATATTCACAACAACCCTATGAGGTAAGTGCTATCATTATCCTTATTTTATAAACGATGAAGCTGAAGTATAGCCGGGTTAATTAATTTGCCCAAGGTCACTCAGATAGGAAACTAAGAAATCTGGCAAGATTCCCAAGGTCACAGAGCTAGTCAGTAATCGAACTGTGACCAATCAGGGAAGATGGGCCCCAGAGACCATTCTCTAACCGCTCTATCATCCTGCCCTATTTTATGAATTACTGAGGAAGCCCAAGGCTAGGTGGAAGTTAAGGTTTAACTGGTCAATTATTCAGTGACATCAAATGGCATGTGAAACTTACACATGTTACAGAACAAGTGGAATAATCTTGCTTGATAAGGTAAAAAAGGTAAACTATTTCTTACCTCTTGCTGGTCTTGTTTTATCATGCTTCCTTAGAAATTGCGTATCACAGTGAATTAATTCACAGATGAGCAAAATTGTCCCCTGATATTCTAACTTTCTTATAATTTTACAGCAAACCTGCACAGAGCTAGACAATTACATGAAGAATAAACTGAATCCTTACATAATCAACATCACCCTAGCAGCCAAAATGTGTGGTCAAGTGCTCTGCCAGGAACAAGGAGTGTGTATAAGGAAAGAGTGGGATTCAGATGACTATCTTCACCTCAACCCAGAGAATTTTGCTATTCAACTTGAGCAAAGTGGAAAATACACAGTACAAGGGAAACCCACACTTGAAGACCTGCAGCTATTTTCTGAAAAATTTCACTGTGCTTGTTATGCCGATGTCCATTGTATGGACAGAGTTGATATGTCCCAAATTCATACTGTTAAAGTATGTATGGCTGGAGATATTTGTATAGATGCCTTTATGAACTCAGAACCTGGTGGTCGTCTTTCTAGCTGGAAAGGGAAATCTGTCACTTCCAGCAATATCTTATCTGCCATGCCACCTGCCACAGGGTTTCCATGTGATCCTGGTAAAGATCTTAGGTGCCTCAAAGCCAGACTTAAAAAAGCCAACTCCAAAACCCCTCAAGTGGGCTATCAGAGTGTATATACTCAAAATAAGAAACAATAAAACAACCTATTCCAGCACAAGTTCAGAGTTTATTAAATTTTTGGTCAACATACATTGTTTTAATATCTTCACATCTCTACATAAGCTACAGCTAGCTTAGATTTTTTTAGGCAAATGACAATACTTATATATTTAAAGATTTATATTTGAAAAGTGAATCAAAACTCATGGCCAAGATAGGACTTTGATTTTTTGAGCAAAGATGGCTTTTTCACAATCAAATTGAACCTGAGATTATTATTAATTGATAAAGGATGTTGTCTATCACTTTTAATTTTCAAAATTGTAGTCAGGGCAGTGTTACTACTAAATCCATTGATACTACATTTTGCTTTTGAAAATCAGAGTAGAATGCTAATTATCAAAATTGCATAGAATTTGTTTTGTAAGATGATATCCAACTTTGTATTTTCTAATTACCATAAGCCTATCACAAATATCTCACATACCATGATGTATATATAGAACGAAGAGGTATCTGTTATATTCTTGGTTCAATCTATCAAAGACTGATTGTAAGGTCTATAATACTTAGAGGCCTAGTGTTCTAAGAAAAGTAAAGATTTAAATGATGCCAATTTACTGCAGATGAATGTCTTTCAAGGTACCTTGTAATTTGCAATAAAAATGTCAAGAAATTATTATGGTCATAAACCTTATCTTTTAAAATGTAATGTCCCAAGTGTACCTGTCTGCCTTGGGCATACAGCTATAGATTTTAGCTATCTCATTTTGATAATTTCTCCAAGTGATGTTATGAAAAGGTAGCCTTTAAAAAGTGATTATCCGGGGCACCTGGGTGGCTCAGTTGGTTAAGCAACTGCCTTCGGCTCAGGTCATGATCCCGCCGGGATCGAGTCTCGCATTGGGCTCCCTGCTCAGCGGGAAGCCTGCTTCTCCCTCTCTCACTCCCCCTACTTGTGTTCCCTCTCTTGCTGTGTTTCTGTCAAATAAATAAATAAAATCTTTAAAAAGTGATTATCCTGTCAACTCTGTACATGGTTTAATAGGTATTCAGAATAAATATAAAAAACAGCCCAGTTTCCTTTCACTCTTGATGGTCTTGGACAATCTTATGTACTTAAATGGCCTTATTTCATCTGAGCATCCATTCACATCTTTCATGAAGTATTTATTGAGCGTTTCCTCTTGGACAGGCCCAGTATTCAGTGTCACAGATTGAAGGGGGAAGTAGCATGATGTTGCCTCAGTGAGTTTGCTGTACATCTGAAGAAGACAGATATTTGAAAGTGGAAAATGACAACAGAGTCTGTGATATAAATGGTGGTATAGAAGTTCAGCATGCTCTGGCATACAAATAAGAATTTAGAGGTGTCAGAGAAAATTTCAAGGATGTCATGAAAGAGATGATGTGTCCACTGCTCAGAAGACCAAATGGTGGTTAGTATGGAGACATAAGACAGAAAGAATGTCAGAAAGATGGACCATTGAATGTGCTTTTTATAGTGGTATATAGTAGATGATGGGCCAAATGGTGAAAGCTTTTGCCCGCCATACTAAGAAGTTTGGAGTTTACAAGGAAGACACTTCCAAATTTCTCAGCCTGACCTGTTTTCCATGCATACCTGCCACAGCATGACACGTTTATCTCCTTTTACCCCTCCCCGACCTTCCTATAATGTAAGCATCAGGAGGGTAAGTCGTTTGGTCTATATGACTTGCTGCTGTATTCACAGTGTGATCAATAGGGACTTTGGGACTTAGTAGGAGGGTCACTAATTATTTATTAAACAAATAAAAGCCAAGGGAGAACCACTAAAGAATTTTAAGCATGGCAGTTATCATGGCCACAGGACAATCTGGGTCCCCTCAGATCGATGCTGCCCCTTTCCCTAGCTATCCTTTATTCTCTGCTCCAATTACAAGTTGTCAAAACCAGGTTTTCATAAGTAAGCCATGAAAAGAGACAATTTGATAATGATCTGGCAAGGATACTATATATGGACTAGTTTAGTTTACTTAGAACACATAAATGGCTGTCAGGTGACTAGGACTTGGGAAGAATGGAGGCTGCAAGGCAAACTGAAAAAGGCATGGATTCTGGAGTTGGACAGTTATAAGGGCAAATCCCAGCCTCCAACAACTAGTAGCGATACAACCCTACGAGAGTTAACCTTCCGTTCTCTATAATGGCAATGATACATACCTTTTAGGGTTCTTGAGAGGACTGACTAATATAATGCATGGAAAGTATTCGGCCTTAGAAGTAATTCTGTAAATGTTTGTAGGAGGAAGGAGAGGGATATGTTTTTATTGGGTGTGGGGAGGTACCTGTGTTGGTATCACTGGGCGGAATGTCAAAACAGTACATTTCTGCCCTGGCTGACTTGGCCATGAACCCAGTTAAGAAAGGCGACCACTAAATAAAAAAAAGAGAGCTGGCAGGAAAAATTATATAACATACATCTTTATATAGGATCAGGTTTACAGAAGTGAAACTAAGGTTCACTTAGATCTGGTATTTTCACCAGGGATCATGTTTGTTTCTGAGACACGAAGAGAATAATTTGGTGTCCCTGCTCTTCAGAAGCTTGCACACTGATAGAGATGGTAGATATGGCATCCAAAATTGTCCACAGAATGTGGCACGTACAGAAATTGTAAAAACGGAAGGGCTATAAGAAACACAGTTTCATCCTGCTAATTAACACAACATACTAAAGGAATTGAGCAATTTAGCTTCAAAAGATATAGCATTCATTTGTTAGTTATAGACTGCATCCCAAAACTTTCAAGTATCATACAAAACCTGTCTCCCTGATATAGCCAAAGGAATTAAAGAAGGTATCAGCTTTTATTTTTGAAAGTGAGTTTGAAAGATATATAGATATGGGGCGCCTGGGTGGCTCAGTTGGTTAAGCAACTGCCTTCGGCTCAGGTCATGATCCCAGAGACCGGGGATTGAGTCCTGCATCGGGCTCTCTGCTTGGCGGGAAGCCTGCTTCTCCCTCTCTCACTCCCCCTGCTTGTGTTCCCTCTCTGGCTGTGTTTCTCTCTGTCAAATAAATAAAATGTTTGAAAAAAAAAAGATATATAGATATAAAGTAGACTCTTCAGCTTATTGTATAGATATATTCAATATTGTTGGAAGAAAGCAGATGTTTACTAAGAGATCATGATTAATCATTTCAGGGTACTTACTGAATAGTGATAAAGACATGAGACAGTGTTTAAAAAAAGCACTTGGTAGTGAACTTTGGATGAATATATGCATTTGGGAAAACTAATTGTTGGATTCTTGATAGAGCAAACATTATGCTGACAGAAAAGTGATTGAGAGGAAAATGATAGCCTATAGGAGTGCATAGGACAAAATGAAGAGTAAAAGTCCACAAAGCGAACTATTTCCAAAATGCTGACTTTATTTGGTATTGAAGTATAGTGAAAGAAAGAAATTTCTCAAACTTTTCTATAAATTGGCTGCTGGAAAAGTAACAGTGACCTTTAGATGACGTCTGACCTCCTATTGAGCAAGAGGCGAATCGGGGACATATTATTTTGTGACTCGATATTTAAGGACTCTGAAGACATTTACTTGCCATGTCACACCACAATGGAGAGTGATTTTTGGCTTATATCCTTTCCACCCCACTCCCAGATAAGCTCAGTGATCAGGCAGAAATACATGCTTGGGATTCTATGACATAGCACAATTCTTGGCACGAAACAGGTGCTCAAAAAAGTTGAAAAAATATTGCAGTGACTACTGAGTATAATTGCTCTTGATTGAAAGAGAATTTAATAAATTCCTAATTCAGCTAGTTAGCTACCAAGAATGGATGCATTTTTTTTCCCTTGGCTGTGAGATATTTATTTTGAAACGTTTTATTTGAAATTGTTTTTTACTTTTGAAATGCTCACCACCACTTTCCTCTGTTTTGGGGGGTATGCATCAACAATGATCTACTCCTAAATTTCTGCCTGATAAGTCCAAGGTAATGGTGTATTAATCATGTTTTTTTAAAATTTTCTGTGTATTAGGATGTTTTGACATCTTAACACTCCTTTTTTCAGGGGAGAGACTGCCCCTGCTGGGGCAAGCTACTTCTTAGAAACAGCAAAGGGCATGCTATTTGATAAGCAAACTAAACAGGCCAGAGCCCTACCTCCTCTATCTGCTCTGTATACCCCAGAAGGCAATAATCCCTGTCTTTTATCATCTCAGGGCTAGGTATTAGGCAACCAGAGACCACCTTGATAACCCTGATGGAGTTCAGGATACATTATTTCAAATTATGGCACCTATCATATTGAATATTTTAAGCTGAAGGATTTTGAGAAAACAGCAGAAGCAGAAAGTTCACTCTGATCTCCTCTCACCTCACCCTTCTTACCTGAAACAGGTCATAAAACTCTCATGTGAAAGATGTCCTCCATATACCTGGAGGAAAGGATCATCCTTGTCTTCAAAGACAAAAAAATGCCAAGAAGAATCCCAATGAACAGGCTTTGCTGTTTCCCCAGTTTACTATAATTACCTTATATTCTTTATCCTATCTTATTTCCACACTACTTCTCACTCTTCATCAAACCTATCATAAAAATACACAGGTCTGTTTCTTTGGGTCTTTCCTTATGAAGGCTCCTGTGTCACATAAATCTTTAAATTTGCATGCTTTTCTCCTGTTAATTTGCCAGTTTAATTTTCAAGGACCCTAAGAGAGAAGAGGAAAACTTTTTCCTCTCTGCAGCCCAAGGCCTGCTGAAATTATTCAAACTAGCCAGTCTTAAATCGTTCAATCTACCCTGCCTTGCAGTTTTCAAGGAAACCCCAATGAGGACTTTCCCCTCGCCCTTTGTATGATTCCCGTCCAAAACCTGGTGTTCTTCAGACAGTCCTCTGTGTCACCTTTATAAATTAAGACTCCAGCACGAACAAGTAGGAAAGTAGAAATGCTTTTCTCTTTGTTCGTATCTTGTTTCTCATCATGAATTCTTCTGCCATGTGATCTCATGTGCCACGTGTTCTCAGTCACAATCTCTTGCTTAAGGTTCCTGGTTCAGTTGGCAACATCCTGCTCAACACAACTTTTATCTTCACAGCTTGAGATTGGATGACTGATTTGGGCCAGAGAAGCCTGGTGGCCAACACTGAAGGGACAAGTAGCCATTTTGCTTTTGCTTTCTACATCAGGATGATTCTTTCTGCACTTGATAAGATGATAAGGAAACCTGTCAGCCCCGATCTGGTGGTTATCACAGGGGCATTGTAATAGCTTTTCAAGGTCCAGGGAATCGATGCAAATTTCTTACTTGTTGGAAAGGAAGGAGCTGAATCCAAGTACTCCGTGGAGACATGATGTTCCCACAGGCGCTTTCTCCCCACATCTGGCCCAGCAACACTCACTTCCCACCCCTGATGTTAGGGAGTGGGGCCCCACTTCCTGTGACTCCAATATTTTTTTTTAATGGAAACACTTGCATAGCCTTTTATGTTGGTTTAAAATCTCTTTTATATTCTATGTGGAAAACCCAAAAGACTCCACCTCAAAATTGCTAGAACTCATACAGGAATTCAGCAGTGGAAGGATATAAAATCAGTTGCATTTCTAGACACCAACAATGAGACAAAAAAAAAAATGAAATTAAGGAGTCGATACCATTTACAACTGTACCTAAAATCATAAGATACCTAGGAATAAACCTAACCAAAGAGGCAAAAGATCTGTACTCAGAAAACTGTAGAACACTCATGAAAGAAATCAAGGAAGACACAAAGAAACAGAAAAATGTTCTATGCTGATGGAATGGAAGAACAAATATTGTTAAAATCCCTATGCTACCTAGAGCAATCTACACATTTAATGCAATCTCTATCAAAATACTGTCAACCTTTTTTCACAGAAATGGAACAAAAAATCCTAAAATTTGTATGGAATCAGAAAAGACCCTGCATAGCCAAACGAATATTGAAAAAGAAACCAAAGCTGGTGGCATCACAATTCCAGACTTAAGCTCTATTATAAAGTTGTAATCATCAAGACAGTATGGTACTGGTACAAAAACAGATACAGAGGCCAAATGGAACAGAAGAGAAACCCAGAAATGGACCCTCAACTCTATGGTCAACTAATCTTCAACAAAGCAGGAAAGAACAACCAATGGAAAAAGACAGTATCTTCAACAAATGGTGTTAGGAAAATTGGACAACCACATGCTGAAGAATGAAACTGGACCATTTCCTTACACCATACACAAAAATAGACTCAAATGGATGGAAGACCTAAGTGTGACACAAGAATCCATCAAAATCCTAGAGGAGAACCCAGGTAGCAACCTCTTCAACCTTGGCTGCAGCAACTTCTTGCTAGACACATCTCCAAAGGCACGTGAAACAAAGGCAAAAATGAAGTATTGGGACTTGATCAAGATTTAAAGCTTTTGCACAGCAAAAGAAATTGTTGACAAAACCAAAAGACAACCAACAGAATGGGAGAAAATATTTGCAAATGACATATCAGATAAAGGATCCAAAATCTATAAAGAACTTATCAAACATAACACTCAAAAATAATCCAATCAAGAAATGGGCAGAAGATGCGAACAGACTTTTCTCCAAAGAAGACATCCAAATGGCCAACAGACACATTAAAAAGTGCTCAATATCACGTGGCACCAGGGACATATAAATCAAAACCACAATGAGATAGCACCTCACACCACTCAGAATGGCTAAAATTAATAAATCAGGAAACAGCAGATGTTGGTAAGGATGTGGAGAAAGGGGAATCCCCCTACACTGTTGGCAGGAATGCGAGCTGGTACAGCCACTCTGGAAAACAATATGGCGGTTCCTCAAAAAGTTGAAAATAGAGCTACCCTACAACCCAGCAATTGCCCTACTGGGTATCTACCCCAAAGATATAAATGTAGTGATCTGAAAGGACACCTATACCCTAATGTTTATAGCAGCAATGTCCACAACAGCCAAACTATGGAAAGAGCCCAGTTGTCTACTGACAGATGAATATGTAAGGAAGACAATGGAATATCAACACAGCCATCAAAAAATGAAATCTTACCATTCGCAATGACCAGGATGGAACTAGAGGGTAGTAAGTCAATCAGAGAAAGAATTATCAGATGATCTCACTGATATGTGGCATTTAAGAAACAAGGCAGAAGATCATAGGGGAAGAGAGGAAAAATGAAACAGGATGAAACGAGAGAGGGAGACAAACCACAAGAGACTCTTAATCACAGGAAACAAACAGAGGGCTGCTGGAGGGGACAGAGATGAAGATATCAGGTAACTGGGTGATAGACGTTGGGGAGGGTATGTGTTATAATGAGCACTGGATATTACACAAGACTAATGAATCACAGGTCTGTACCCCTGAAACAAGTAATATATTATATGCTAATTAGTTGAATTTAAATTAAAAAAAAAACCTCTTTTCTTCTTATAAAGTTACTGCTACTCTTGGTGAAATAATGCAAAGTTACACAGTGGAAAAACTCAAAATCGTCTTCCCTCCTCCCTCTACCAGTGATAACTCCTGGTTATAGTTTCTTGTATAGAATTCCAGAAATTTTCTAGAACTATGGAAGCAAATGTGTGTGTATACTGCTAAAAGATAAACTCAGGTATATTAAAAGTTTAAGAACTTATCTGAGCAAAAATTGATTCAAATTGGGTAGCACCAAACCAGGAGTGGTGAGGAACATTCCACAGACAGGCACCAGGGAAAAGATATACGGAGAAAGAAGGGAAGAAAAGAAAGGAAATTATTGATTGGCTAAAGCTTTAAGCCTAGTTGGCTGTTTGTGATTGGTGGTACTTAGTGTTTTAATTTCTAACTTTAAAGCATTTATAGATTTAGATTTTGGTTTACCTCTCTAGGCTGCCATAGCAATAGAGCCACGTTTGATCCCAGTTTCAGGGCCTCCTGAATTAGTTTAACAGTATGTTTAACACAAATAGGTCTATGGTGTGTGACATTCCGTAAGATGTATTGTCTATAACTTGCTTTTCCCACATGACAATATTTTCGGAGTATCTGGCAATAACCGCATTGTACTTCACTATACCGTATACAACATTTTTTTTTCAAGTTCTTATTGATGGACATTTCATTTTCTGAAGATTTTTTCCCTCCTCTATCAAATATACTGCCGTTAGCATTTGTACGTATGTATGTACGTATATATATAGGCACACTTTTGCCAAAATGAAGTGGCATCGCTAATGCAAAAGGGCATATAAATTTCACTTTAGATAGACACTACAGGATTATTTTTTTAAAAGGTTGTTCTAATTAAGGAACTCAGCAATAATGAATGAAAGGGAGTCAGTTTTCCTTATCAACACTGGGCATTATCAAATTCTGTAATTACTATTTATTCATAAACTTGGTTCTTAAATAGTAAAGTTGACATTTTTTCATAGTTTGTTTAAAGGGTATTCTTTCTTGCCAAGATTTTTTTATTTTTAACAGCAAACCTTGTTTTGTTTCTCATTTATGCCCAAATTCTACTTTTAGGAGATTGTTGCCATTTCTGAAAATTAAGATAGACCTTTCCATATATTAACAGGTTATAATATGAAACAGGAAACCAACAACAAGGTTTAAAAAGAACACCTTGGGGCGCCTGGGTGGCTCAGTTGGTTGAGCGACTGCCTTCGGCTCACGTCATGATCCCGGAGACTCGGGATCAAGTCCCACATCGGGCTCCCTGCTCGACGGGAAGCCTGCTTCTCCCTCTCTCACTCCCCCTGCTTGTGTTCCCTCTCTAGCTGTGTTTCTCTCTGTCAAATAAATAAATAAAATCTTTAAAAAAAATAAAAATAAAAATAAAAAGAACACCTTATTTCTTTTGCTTATTTTTTCTCATGTGGTATTTGGCTTCAATTATCATTATATTTCAGAAGTACATTAATCCCTAGGAGCTACACATTGCTTTAGCCACTGAACTTCACTACTTTCATGAGCAGTAAGACCATATAAAGTTTTGGCACATAAATCTTTTGTAAGAAGTATCTTTTTTAAATTTTTTTTTAAAGATTTTATTTATTTGACAGAGAGAAACACAGCCAGAGAGGGAACACAAGCAGGGGGAGTGAGAGAGGGAGAAGTAGGCTTCCTGTGAGCAGGGAGCCCGATGCGGGACTCGATCCCGGGTCTCCAGGATCATGACCTGAGCCAAAGGCAGTCGCTTAACCAACTGAGCCACCCAGGTACCCCTTTAATTTTTTTTTATTAACATATACTGTATTATTTGTTTCAGGAGTACAGGTCTGTGATTGCTCAGTCTTACACAATTCACAGCACTCACCATAGTATCTTTTAAATACAATTAGATAGGGGTGCCTGGGTGGCTCAGAGGGTTAAGCCTCTGCCTTCAGCTCAGGTCATGATCTCAGGGTCTTGGGATTGAGTCCCACATCGAGCTCTCTGCTCAGTGGGGAGCCTGCTTCCCTCTCTTTTTCCACCTGCCTCTCTGCCTATTTGTGATCTCTTTCTCTGTCAAATAAATAAATAAACAAATCTTTAAAATAATAAGTAAATAAAATTAGATAGCAGTTTTTCACAGGAAACCTAATCCTTATTAGTAAAGGAAAGAACAAGATAATTCCAGTTTAAGCAAAAGTTGTTGATTTTGGGTTAGTCACTTTCCTTCTCTTTGTTTCACCAATTGTGAAAGGCCAATATTTGAGAAGACTAGAGAAAGTAAGCAAAAGTCAGCTAGTGCAGTGTTTGTCATAAGAATGGTAGGCACTGGGCGCCTGGGTGGCTCAGTCATTAAGCGTCTAACTTCTGCTCCAGTCATGGTCCCGGAGTTCCTGGGTGGATGTGGCTCCCTGCTCCACGGGAAGCCTGCTTCTCCCTCTCTCACTCTCCCTGCTCATGTTCCCTCTCTAGCTGTGTTTCTATCAAATAAATAAAATCTTAAAAAAAAAAAAAATGGTAGGCCCATCGAGATCATTACTTATTTGAAGGTTTTATATACATTCAGAGTTTTCCCTCCATTAGATGATTTACAGTTTACATTTGAAATCTAAAACTGGTTTTAAAAATTTCATCTTTTGGAATAGGATATTCAGTAAGATATATTTATAATTGTTCTTTATGTAAAAAGGATGAATAGGTTTAATTTGATTGAAAACAAATTACCTAATTCTGGCATAATGTATTATTATACCAATGCATAGGTATTATCAAAATAAAATTAATACCTCTAGGGATTTGTCTTATGCCTGATGTGCCATGTTTCTAATAGACCTTATAAAATTTTAACACATTGTGTTAATACAACTTTGTTCATGTACTTTGTTCCCAATTATTTCATTATAGCACATTTTTAATAACAAATGTCAGAGTAGGAAGTAGCACATACAATTTTTACTGAAATATATTTCTTCCCCCACACCAACTTGCTAATCCTAAATAATATAATATATATAAGGACAAGGATGGGCTTGGGTGAGCATACAGTTATGTAATTTTTGGAGAACAAATCATTATGGATTATTTCATTTTCTTCTTACAGGTTTTAATTGAAGATCAGAGGTAAAAGATTTTTGGATTAATCTTTTTATAAAAGTAGAAACAATCATGATGATTGTAAAATGTAACATGCAAATATTTTTTTAAGAAACTTCTCTTTTTTTAAGGTTTTATTTATTTATTTGACAGAGAGAGAGAGAGATCACAAGTAAGCAGAGAAGCAGGCAGAGAGAAGAGGAAGCAGGCTCCCTGCTGAGCAGAGAGCCCACTGCCGCCTTGATCCCAGGACCCTGAGATCATGACCTGAGCCGAAGGCAGAGGCTTTAACCCACTGAGCCACCCAGGCACCTCATACAAACATTTCTGAAAGGTGAGCAGGCAAAAGTGTACTTTTTTGCAGTATACAGAAAACTTTAATCCTTGAGCGGTGAGAGACATTTCAGTGACTAATAATTTTAGTGATGTCTTGTCCCCATATGATGTTGAGAACTACCCTTGCTAAAATCATCTATCACTGCCTTATAACTCTTCATAAATAAGAAGAGCTTCCATTTGTTACTCGACATTTAATTATGTGTTTTACATACAACTTCCCATTTAATTTTTTATTTTTCAGATGAAGAAACTGAGCCTTAGATTAAGTGACTCCCCAAGGTCACATAGGTACACCTACAAAGAAGGCCTGATGGCTTGGACTTCCCAGCCTGCCCCTTCCACCATTACAAAGTACTGCCCTCCCATAAGGTTATGAGATGAAATAACATGGTGCATAGAACTTAGAACTACTTTGGATTTCTTCATTTTACTCCACAGTAGCATCTAAATGTGAGGGTCTGCAAACTACTGAGACCTTTCTGCGAGCTAGACCCAGGGTGCAGGTGACCAAGGGGCACTTAATCTCATATATACTTCCAATACGTAACTTTTGGGGATTAAAGGAGAAACTGGCCTTCAAAGAGAGAAGTCTGAGCGGCTCAGTTGCTTAAGAGTCTGCCTTCGGTTTGGGTCATGATCCTGGGGTCCCGGAATCGAGTCCCACGTTACACTCCCTGCTCAGTGGGGAGTCTGCTTTTCCCTCTCCCTCTGCCTGCCACTCTGCCTACTTGTGCTCTCTACTCACTGCCAAATAAATAAATAACATCTTTAAAAAAAACCCACACACAAAGAAAGAGAAAGTCTGGATGTCAGGCACACAGTGATCAACCTTCCACTTACAGCAGCAGGGGGCAGTAGGGTAACAGTGTCAGTTCCAAGACTTTTTCAACAAAACCAGGTCTGTCCGCGAAGCCTTCAGGTTTACAGAACTGGTAACTGGTCACATGCTAGCCCATTACGTCACCAGAAGAAAATCAGTCAGCTTATCTTTCAGATAAAACATGGGGTATTTAGATAAAAATACAGAATATAAATAATTGCTGGTTTGTGGTTACTTTAGAATTTTTATGTCTTTGAGAGATGGGCTTTCTTTTTAATTGCTTACTTATAAAACTGATTTAAAAGCAATTTTTTCCCTGCAAGTAACAAATTTAATTTGATGGGCATTTTGGCAGTGAGGAAAATGGTGGGTGGGAAAGTAAGTGATTATATCTTCCCTGTGATTGTTTTATGTCTTCTTAGTAGATAAGCTGAATTTCTTTTTAAAAATATTTTATTTTTTTTATCTATTTGACAGAGAGGCAGAGAGAGAGAACAAGCACAAGCAGGGGGAAGCAGTAGGCAGTGGGAGAGGGAGAGACTGGCTCCCTGAGGAGCAGAGAGCCTGATGTAGGACTCAATTTCAGGACCCTGAGATCACGACCTGAGCCCAAGGCAGCCGCTTAACCAACTGAGCCACGGAGGCACCCCTGAATAATTCCTTTTAAATGCAGATTCTGATATACCAGTTGTGAAACAACATGAGAGAGACTGAGAGACAGAGAGAAAGACTGAGATGGAAGGAGCACGAGATGAAGAGGGCACCAGGGGTTGGCAAGTGCAAGCAGGTGTGGGACAGGGTAGGAGGGGGTTTTGAGGCTGGAGAGGTAGAGAGGAGTCAGATATGTGGGTTTTCTGGGCTATAATGAACACCAGTAAGATCTGTATTTGTATTTTAAATCTGTGGAGAAGAGGTGAGGAGGTGAGTGTGGAGGCAGGAAAACTAGTTAGAAGGCTGTTGCTATTATCCAGAACAGACAAGAGGGAGTCTTGAATGAGGGAAGTATGAGGGAAGGAGAGACGACAGAAACAGAACTCAGTAGATCACTTCGCCCTGGGAGGGTTAGGAAAAACAAGGAACTGAATGTGACACCACGTTTCTCACCGGACACCAGCATCCACTACTGAGAAGGGAACAGGGGCAGAGAGTGGGTGTGGGGACTCCTTGGAGCGTGTTGTATCTGAGGTGACTGGGGGGTACCCACATAGTTTGCTGTTGTCCTTTTTCTTTTGTTTTTAAACAGCATAATTCGGGAGCTCAAGAGAAAGTAGGGCTGTGTCATTAATAATGAAAAACTATAGTCGGAGAGACAAAGTATGCCTAATAGTTTGAGAAGATAGTGTCTGGAATGAGAGTACCTGAGTCTGAGCTCCAGGTTCATTGTTTGCTGACTGTGTGAGTTTGAGCAAGTTACATAACTTCTCTGTGCCTTAGTTTCCTCAGATGCCGTGAGAATTAAGTGAGTGGATCCACGTAAAGCTTTCACATCAGTACTTGGCACATGGTAAGCACCATATACTGGTTTGTCATATTGTTATTTTTATTTCGGCTCTTATTTAGGGGACACCTGTTCTGGGCCCCACCTGTGTTAAGAGTTTACAATCAATTTCTCACTTTCTGTCCATAACATCCTGTGATGGATCTAAGGAACTCAGCACTCAGGAAGGCTAATGAGATTGCCCAAAGCAATCTGCTGGGAAATAAGGGCAGAGACAGGATGCAAACTCAAGCCTGAAGGATAACAGGAGTCCAAGCCCATTAAGATGATACCTGAAACCATGAGAGCAGGTGAAGGGAGAGGAGCCAGGAAACACCAGGATGCCCCCATAGTCAGGGGTAAAGGCAGAAGAAAGCAACTGAAGACATGCAGAGCCAGCAGTTAGCCAAGTTGAGTGCAGCTGGAGCCCCGGAAGGTAAGGACTGACTTTCCACAATGCTCTTATAATTCCTGCTCTGCCTCTACCCCCAACATTGAGATTTTACATTTTACACTTCTGGGTATGGCAAAAAAATTACTAACTAGACACAGGAATCTTGACTCCAATACCAGACATATCACATTATCTAATAGGACTTAATGTATGATGAAGGTACTTAGTATTTTGAAACTCAGAGCTGCTGCCGATCTATTAGGTCCTAAGAGCTTTCTCCTTCCCAAGGCAGTGACTGCAGGGATTAATAATTATATCTGCTTCTCTGTTCCAGTTTAGTGTTACTTCTGGCATCCCCCTAGCCTATATTCACTGCTTTTGCCTGGAGTTCCTGGGATTTATTCTGGATTAATTACTTTGCAAGAGCTGCCATAACAAAGTACCCCGGACTGGCTGGTGTAAACAATAGAAATTTATTTTATCACACTTCTGAAAGATGGAAGTCCAAGGTCAAGTTTTCAGCAGAGCTGGTTCCTATCAAGGGGATAAGAGACAGGTCTGTTCCAGGTCTCTCTTCTTGGCCTGTGGATGGCCATTCCTTCTTCGTGTCTTCCATCTGTCCCTGGATACATCCAGATTTACTCTCTGTATAAGGATACTGGTAATATTGGATTAGAAGCCACCCTAATAACCTTATTTTAAGTTAATTACCTCTGTAAACATTTTGTCTACAGATGAAGTCACATTCTGAGGTACAGTGGGTAGGACTTCAATATACAAATTTTGAAAGGACATAATTTGGCCCATAACAATATCAATACCCTAATACTGTTTACTTTAATTGTTAAAAACTTTGACTTTGAAACAGTATGCAAATGAAGTACAAGTAAAGAAACATATTTTACCCCACCCTTTTGTGGTATCAACCAAAGGAAATAAATTTTCATTTTACCTCCTCCTAGTAATCTTTTTCGAATTCATAAGATATCTAATAAAGAGGGGGTGCCTGGGGGGCTCAGTCAGTTAAGCATCTACCTTCGGTTCAGGTCATGGTCCTGGGGTTCTGGGATGGCTTCATGCTCAGTGGGGAGTCTGGTTCTTTCTCTCCCTCTTGTCCCCTCCTCCACTCATGCTCTCTCTCTCAGGTAAATAAATAAAAGCTTTTAAAAAAAGATACTTAATAAAGAAGCTTTTGGGGCACCTGGGTGGTGCAGTCGGTTAAGCCTTTGACCTTTGGTCTTGGCTCAGGTCATGATCTCAGGGTCCTGAGATGGAGACCCGAGTCCAACTCCATGCTCAGCAATGAGTCTACTCAAGACTCTCTCCCCCTCTGCCCTTCGCTGCCTGTGCTCTCTCAAAAAATAACTAAATAGGGGCACCTGGGTGGCTCAGTTGGTTAAGCGACTGCCTTCGGCTCAGATCCCGGAGACCCAGGATCGAGTCCCACATTGGGCTCCCTGCTTTTCCCTCTCTCACTCCCCCTGCTTGTGTTCCCTTTCTGGCTGTGTTTCTCTCTGTCAAATAAATAAAATCTTAAAAAAAATAACTAAATAAATCTAAAAAAAAAAAGAAGCAGCTTTCTTCCTTCTCGTTAAAAGATTTGCACTCACTCTAAAATTAAAAATCATGAGTTTACCTGCTCATCCAGCCAATTCTGTCTCTTGGAGTTAACATCCTTTCAGGAATAGGAAAGCCATGAGTACCATGACCAACCTCCTGGGTATTAAGTGCAGTCACTCCAGGTGCTGTGGAAAGGGAGGCAGGTTACAAAGATTCTCTGACCTCAAGGTATTTATAATTTCTTGCTATTATTCTGAATCTTTTTTGCATCATAGAGGCTTGGGAATCTGGTGAAAGCTAGAATTTCTCTTCTTAGGGATATTTATATATGACGATAAGCAAAATTACATATATAGCTGAATTTGTTGCATTAGATCAAAATACTTTTACATAGAATTGTGTTTTTTCCATCATTCTTTACATGCAAAATTAATTTCACCCACCACTTAAAAAAAAAAAAACAGGAAGCAGGAAAGAATGAAATCCAATGAATGCAAATAAAATTAAACCATAAACTTTGCCTTTGCTAAAAAAGAAATTTCAATGAGAAGGCATCTCTCCCTTGGCTTGATGAGAAGCTGAAATTACTGAGTGGTTCCTGGCATGACAACACCTACACTTTCCTGTACACTTTCTGTTTTGATGGCAACACACGCTAAAAAGCAGGGCTCACAACACCATGTGGTAGCAAACAGAATCAGTCCATGACAGGTGCCACAGTGGGCTTCTGACAAGAGAACACCAAGACATTCCAAGATGACCTGAAGCAGATAGTGGATTTATGTCATTTAATTTTTGTTGGCTTTCCCTCACGGAGTTTCATCTTTAGCAAGGGGATGCTGTTGATGTCAGCAAAGGGACCATTAAGAATTCATGTTTCGATTCTCACGTTGTCTTATCAGAAGTACTTCAAAGAGTTGCAGAGTTTCAAGTTGTCTGCATGTTTCTGTATCATAGATTTATAAAAGAGAAGTTCATATTCTTCTTTCGTTTCATGAGAAAACATTTTGAAAAGGCCATGATTCAAGGTGCCGGCATAAACAAAGCTGACACTTGCTGTAGACAGCAGAACCCGGGAAAGTAATGGGTATAGAGCTTGCTGCATAAAGACAGGCCCGCCCTCTAAGCTGTGTTACCGAGCACCACAGGTGCTCTGTCTATTCACAAAGTGCCCCATGAGTTGTTTTTGCTGAACAAACTTTCCAGCATTTCAAAGATATCAATGGATTTGAAATTTCTGAAGGGACTTGCTAAATAGGGATTTATTTTTGAAGGCTTCAGCTGGCTGCATAAAGAAGCTTCCAGTTCCTTCATCATATGCCTCAAAATATTATTTTTGAAAAAGCCAACCATCATGGAATAATTTCATTTTTTTGAGGCACTGCTTTAACCTGTCTCTTCTGTCCCAAACCATGCACTAACCTCACCACTTCTGGGGTACTCAGTTTTTACCACTTACTTTGCTGCTATATCAAGAGTAGGCTGATGCATCACGGCAGACTAAATTTTGGTGAAGTCTTGCCTTTTCAACTCTTGTCTTCTTTTCTTAGAAAAGAACTGCACTAGTAAATTTTTGGAACAAAAATTATGAGATACTTCTTCAGCTTTTTTGGCTTCATGCTTCTTTCACTGACAAGAATGTTGTCATGCAAAAAGGACTAGGGCTTTGGTGTTCTATCACACACTGTGGGAACCGAAGCCAAAAGCTATTTGACATCTCTTCCTTATTATTTTCTTTGACATTTTCTAAGTTAAGCCAATCCTGAAGTAAGCAAAGACAGATGCTCATCATCATGATGGCAGGACACATATTTTTTAGTTCCTTGCAGTAGAAAGCCGTTCTGACAGATGACAACACTGATGAGTCTCCAGTGCATGTCTACGGGAGCAGCCGTAATAGACATGGAAATAATGTACTCACCAAGGTATTTTGGAAAAAATCACATAAAAAAATTACTGGTATGTATATGTGTGTGTGCATTTCTGTCCCCGTGCATGCTCACATGCATGGCCATACGCCTGATTCACAGACCGCCTTCTGATGCCCTCCCACAGACTCAGGGTGAGAGCACTGGGATAAATGAGGGGACAGTACCTTTAGCGAAACCCAGAATCCAGTGTGATGGCAGGAGGATGTGAGCCCGTTGGTGAGAGAGACTCACTTTCCTGGAGGACTCAGAAAAGTTCCTGGTAACACTGGAGCTACAGCTTGAAGACTGAGTGGCAGATCTTTAGGTTGGGAGGAGGACAAAGAGCATTCCAGACAGAAACAGAAAAGGGAGATGCCATAAAGCAGGAAACTTCCGGTACTGTGTGGAGATGGTTCTAAGAAGCTAAGAGTTATGTTGGAAATGTTTATCTATCAAGACAGAGAAAACTACGTAGGCTTGAGTTTTAATTCTGCTGTTTTTCTGTGTGACCCTGGATAAGTTTCGTAAAGTCCCTTTACCTCTATTTCCTCATTTTTAAAATGGGAATGGCAGGGAAGTCAGCCTGGGTCGGGATCTTGTATTTGTCCAAACAGGATTGCTTTAAACCCTCCCTGTCGCACCAAGTACATGAACACCCTATGGAGATGGATAAAGCCGCTCCCCCCTTCATTTAGGGTAAATAACAATAGCAGTAATAGTATTGGTAATTCTAAGAGCTGGAATGAGCCTATACTCTGTGCAAGTGTTGTATTAAGTGTTCAGCATGTATCATCACATTTCACTTCATAACACTTGAGGCTGTCGTGGTGTCCACGATGAGGAAACAGGTTTATTTGTTTATTTACTTTTAGATTTTATTTATTTCACAGAGAGAGAGCATACACACAAGCAGGCAGAGTGGTAGGCAGAAGGCAAGGTAGAAGCAGGCTCCCTGCTGAGTAGAGAGCCTGATGTAGGGCTCAAACCCAGGACCTTGAGATTATGACCTGAGCTGAAGGCAGACATGTAACCGACTGAGCTAGCCAGGCACCGAGAAAACGGGTTTAGATAGGTTAAGAGCTATAGCCAAGATTTCTCAGAGAGCAGCCACAGAGCCAGCCCTTGAATTCAGGCTTTTTCCTCTATCTACTGTATTATAAATTTCCTTCTGTAGCTAGTCTTCTTCATGGTATCCTATGATCGCCATGCCTGGATTCACCCTCTCTGGTCGGCCTCTCGGGTAGATGCTCCCTTTGGACGGTCTGCTCACGTGTGATTGACTTCTTGCCACGAGGTTACTTGTCAGACCATCCTGGCCGCACACACCTGTGTGTGCAAGTGACACCTGCTGCCACTTGAGCTGGATTCCAAGGACGCCGTGCATCCACCAGGACCTAAGACTGCAGGTCCCTAGATGTCGGGAAGAGGGAATTCCATGCATTGTTGAGCTACTGCCAGGCCCAAGTTAAATACTTTCTCCTGGAATATACCAGAAAGGAGTGCCGCTGAGTGACAAAATAGTGTTAAGCAGAAGGGTGTGACTGCCTTGAGTCTCACTTGTTTGTTCAGAAAACTAAGCTTGGGGAGGATAGGGAACGAGGGGAAGAAAAAGGAACACCGACAAGTAAAACAGATTTTCTTTTTTTTAAGATTTTATTTATTTGACAGAGCAAAACACAGCGAGAGAGGGAACACAAGCAGGGGGAGTGAGAGAGGGAGAAGCAGGCTTCCTGCCGAGCAGGGAGCCTGATGTGGGACTCAATCCCGGATCTCCAGGATCATGACCTGAGCTGAAGGCAGTCGCTTAACCAACTGAGCCACCCAGGCGCCCCTAAAACACATTTTCTAAAAAGGTGCTCATGGAGTGGAGGCTAGGTGCTTCTCTGGAGTCTGTGCAGAACACATCTGGGTTTCTTTTCATTTCTTCGGATGAATTTTGTCAGCCTACAATCAACCATGGAGCTTGTTCTGCCAGAGGGAAATGACTCCAGCTGAACCTAGCTTGATTTAACTGTTTACATTTCTGAATTTCCTCCCTCATATCTTCCTCGGTCAAATGAGCTTATCCACCCAACTCAAGGTTATAGGAAGAAAGCATCTTTGTTGATATTAGTCTCTTTGGGCTGCTATAATAAAATTTCACAGACTGAGTAGCTTACAAACAACAGAAATTGACTGCCCACAGCTCTGGAGGCTGGGAAGTTCAAGATCAGCCACACCAGCATGGTCATGTTCCGCTGAGGACCTCTGACTCACCCCTGACACCTTCTCCCTGTCTTCACATAGTGGACAGGCTAGGGACCTCTCTGGAGCCTCTTTTATAAAAACACAAATTTCATTCATGAGGGCTCCACTGTCATGACCTAAGCAGCTCCCAAAGGCTCCAGCTCCTAATACCATTCCTGCGGGAATTAGCATTTCTCCATTTGAATTAGAAGCAGACGCAAACATTCATAGCATGGCAGTTAGTTTCTGCCAATTTCGTTTATTTAGGTTGATTCTGTGAAGTAATACAGTAAACAGTGAGAAGGCATAGAAGCAGAAGATTAATCTGAGGCTTGCCAAGTTCAACTTCCTGACCATCCCACTGCTCTCAAGATTTGGGCTGAGAGTGCCGTCATCCACAGCCCCATAAACCTCCCAGATTCTTTTCTGATTCCAATTTCAAAGCAGTGTCTCATGCTCTCTGCCACAGTGGATGTAATCTTTCCTCCTACTTAAGATAGTATGTGGCAAGTCACCCAGATGGACCTTCTGGGTAGAATCATCTGCTTTTCTTAGTGTCCCTCATCCACATTTTGACTAGACAATATATCTTAAGCTGGACTGTATCTCACAGGCATATTTACAGATACAAATTAGCAAGTTATTTCTTTTCACCAAATAACCTAAGAGAAACCTTGTCTGAAATCTCGATTACTTCTTTATACTTTAAAAAAATATTCATACACAGTCTTGAGTATATTAATCATTGGGTCTCCTCCATGAAAGCCTCTAAATAAAACATTTAGAAAAAAGAAGATGCTACATTTATATTCAAAACACCATGGACACAAGAAGGAGCCCAGTATTAACAGCTCCTTGCATGTGAAGTGACAGCTGACTACACCGCAGTTTCATTTCAGTTCATTCCTACCTCAAGGAAGTTCTTTCCAAAGCCCAGTCATAAGAGCTTGTTCCGAAGCTGCCATGTTTACAATGAAAATGTGCAGCCATGCTGTCAAGATTGCTTCCTCTGCCTGAGACCAGGCAGGTTCTCCAAACCCTTCAGGAGCTTTTAATGAGTCCTCCCAAATCCCCTGTGAAGTGGAACGTTTTTCATCTTCCTCCAAGCAGGAGGTAAAACATTTGTTTGACCTGCTTAAGGTCACAGAGAAAGAAAGAGGAAGAGAGAGCCAGCGCAGACAGAAAGAACTGAGCTGGGTGTTGAAACCGTCTGTGCTGTCCTGACAAAGACACGGAGGGGAGCACAGGCGGGAAGCAGCAAGCCTGGAGGTGTTCTTCACGGGGCCATCCCTGCAGTTCAGGGGACAGAGATGCGCCAAGCACACCACACGCCTTTCCTTGGACATGGGGTGGGTTGAGGAAGGGGCTGTGTGGAGATACAGGAAGAAAGTAGCATCTACCCAGGCAGGGTCTGGGGCAGGTGGAGACACAGGGCTGAATGCAACGTGATGGGGATCTAGGACTGCCATGTAGGAAAAAAGTCAGAGAAAGGTTTGTTTTGTGTCTGGGCCTTGGTTTCTGCAGGAGACTGAGTGACTACATGGAGACAGCAGTGCCACTGAAACAAAAGGTTAACGTTACTCACAGTTGTTCTAGCAACAGGAAGCACAGCTCACCACACACAGACATGTGAGTTAGAGCAGGTTTGGCTTAGGAAGCAGAGGTAGGAGTAGGTATGGGTGGGGAGTGCTTAGGTCTTGGCCTCTGGGGTTTCTGTGGAAAAGGCAAGGCAGGACAGCATCAATAGTCTGGGGCTGGCTAGTTTGAATACTCTTGATAGGCTTGGGGATATAAGGGTGGTCTCTAGTTACCTGGTACCTCGCCCTAGATGATAAAGATAGAGGAATACTGCCTCCTGGGGTGCACAGAGCAGATAGAGGATAGGGCTCATCTAATAAGCAAGCTCTTTGCTGTCTCTAAGAGTTAGCTAGCCCCAGGAGGAGCAGTCTCTCCCTAGCCAGAAAGGTGATTTAAGATGTCAAAATGTGATAGTACACAGAAAATTTAAAAGAAAACATGATTAATATACCATTACCTTGGATTTATCAGGCAGGAATTACCTAGTATTTATGGCAAGAATTTATTCTCTAATACAAGAATGTTATGAAATGTCTTATATGACACACATGATTATCATAAGGTAATGGATAATAGATGAGAAAACACTCATGTTTCAGGTAACAGATAATAGATGAGAAAACATGCATAAGATGCCAGGGCTTTCCAGAGAGTCTCCCTCCTCCACTCCGTGCTGTCGTCAGGAGGCTCCGCCCAAGACAAAGCAGCCCTTTGGTAGCCATCACACATGACATCTGGGAAAGTGACCACCATGACCCACATCAGTGCCATCCACCTTAAGATGTGTTACAACAACTCACAAGTCCATCACATGAAGAGACATAGCAAAATAGAGCAAAATGTGAAGAAAAGACAAGAGATGTATCTCTAACTTCATCGTTCTCGCCACTTAACTGACTAGCATGGATTGTGAATCATGCAAATGTGGGTTTAGGGTCTGGATGCAAACTTCGAGCCATGGACCCCAGGTAAATGTTCACTCCTCTCTAAGCCTCCTTCACCAGTACAATCAGGAAATTGTGGTAAGGATTACATGAGATAAAGTATGAAAGAATTTAGTGCAGTGCATGGCATGGGGGAAGTGCTTCTTGATTACGATAATATTAATAATAACAATAAGTAATTCATTAGCTGACTTATTATTACAAGGTTTCTTTCCAAGTTTGTAGTTCATTTCTGCTTTATCAGTGCTAATAATTTCCTCAAATTCTATTTCCTGGGTGAAGTTTGTTATTCCCATTTAATAAACACTGAGTGCTTTAGGATTAAAGACGTCTATTTCAGGATGAGTGGGAGACCTCAAAATTATCATTGACTGTGATAACGGCTAGATTACTCATTCTCCCTAAGCATCAGTAAGTAGAGGGTAGGAAGAGCTGCCAGCCATCCCCTGAATGCTGATGAGCCTGTCATCCACACTAGGAATCTGCTCAACCACATTCAAATCTCTGAGAAAATCATTCCACTGAAAGTAAATTCTCAATATTGGATTTGTTTCTTTTTCAGAGATCATTTCTATCTTGACAGCTGATTAGTTAGTTGTCCCTCCAATGGTCTGACAATAATGACACTCTACCAAGTAGGTTCCTTCTAGGTGTCCCCACAGCCCACCCTCACACCACCGAGGGGACTCTGAAGGGTAACCCTTGTCGAGGAATGCCTTTGCTATTGGCCAACATACTTGTGAAGCTCGTGTTTTATTTTTCCAACAAACTCAAAAGAGGATGCAGTAATACATATCCCCTAGAGAGATGAGATCAAAACAGTAAGTTCCAGAGTCTGATTTTTCATTCTACAGTCAAAGCAGGCCATTGAATAGAATTCCTACTAAAAAGTGTGACGTTAGAAAATGAGCAGGAAAACCAACTCTGAAGAGAAATTGCAACTCGTCAAATTGCCCAGGATTTGTTTAGGTTATAGAAGTAAGGTAAATAGAAAAATAAGGATGATAAATTAAAAAAAACTTAAATGACATCTGATAAATGAAGTAATGGGAATTACCTAAAAAGCAACAATAAATTTTGTCTGGAATAAGACTGGCATACTAATAAATGTCCTCCTTAATCAGAAATATGTAGAGTTGTATCAGGTAATTGTTCTAGCTGAAATTCAGTGATTCTTTTGGATGACCTCAAGCTTACAGCTCTATCCAGTTCCTAATCAATTCTACAATTGATGATTACTACTATATTTTTTCCTTTTTATAATAATTGTTTCACTGAAGTATAACATACATTCAGAAAGGGATACAGATCATATAGTTCAAAGCGTTCTCACATTGAAACACCTTTGTGGGCTGTTTTCCCCCAGTCACAGTCCCCTTCAACAAAGGTAATCACTGTCTGGCTGTTATCATCACAAATTTGTTTTTCTATTTTATAATTTTATAAAAATAAAATATACCCTTTTGTAGCTGACTTTCTCTCCCCCAAACATTACTCTTGTAAGATTCATTCATACTATTATGATGGTAGTTTGTTCATTTTCATTGTTGCATAACATTTGGTGGTATGAATATCATATTCACTATTATATAATAAAATAATATAATATAATATAATATCACTAATTTATATAATAAACCAGTCCTAAGTTACTTAGGAGAAATGTATAGAATGTACACCAAAGGACAGGTTCAAGAATGCCCATAGCAGCATTAATCCAGCCTTCATGCCTATCAGCATGCTTTCTTCCAATACTGTGGCTTGCACTTTTCCTCTCTTAATGGCTTCTTTTAGATATCAGAAGTTTCTAACTTTAACGAAACCTCATTTATCTGTCTTTCTCTCTAAGGGTAGTGCTTTTCCGTCCTGCTTAAAAAATCTTTGCCTAGACCAAGGTCATTCATAAATTCTAAGTTATTCTGGGGGCACCTGGGTAGCTCAGTTGGTTGAACATCTAACTCTTTATTTTGGCTCTGGTGGTGATCTCAGGGTTGTGAGATCAAGCCTCATGTTGGGCTCCACGCTGAGTGTGGAGTCTGTCTGGGATTTTCTCTTTCCTTCTTTCTTTGCCCCTCCCTCCATGCTCTGTCTCTCAAAACAAACAAACAACAAACAATGTTATCCTCTAGAAACTTTATTGTTTTACCTCTCAGATTTCACCCTGTTCCACTGTGTAGCCTACACTTAGAATTTATTATTTTCTATGGTGAAAGGTATGGTCAAGTTTTATTGGTTATCTGTTTTAGATGTCCAATTTTACTAGTGCCATTTATTAAGATCATCATTCTTCAGTGTCACCCTATCCTACTGGTTTTAAATAGTGCTAATCAGAGTAAAACCTCAGAAGCATGTTTTCTTTTCTATCACCTATTCATCTTTTTGTTATGTACCTGGAATCCACGATAAAAAATTTCTCTAATTTTTTTCTTTTGTTTTTGTTGCTATTGTTAAAGCAGATTTTTTTTTTAGATGTATTTTAATGATCTGTAAACCAAGATCACCACAAGATTCCACCACAGTCTTGGATTTTTGCCACAGTCTTGAGAAAGCAACTTAGATTGGTTTTTGTTCTGCTTTTGTGTCTTTTTAAATAATTGTCAAGAAAGGGATAATTCTTTAGGTCAAACTTCTTTCCCGGGATAAAATATTTTTGCTGAGGGGCATCTGGGTGGCTCAGTTGGTTAAGCGACTGCCTTCGGCTCAGGTCATGATCCTGGAGACCCAGAATCGAATCCCACATCAGGCTTCCTGCTCGGCGGGAAGCCTGCTTCTCCCTCTCAGTCCCTCTGCTTGTGTTCCTTCTCTTGCTGTGTTTCTCTCTGTCAAATAAATAAATAAAATCTTTAAAAATATATTTTTGCTGAAAAAAAAGCTGTACTTCCATAAAAAGAAAAAAAAGCAGACTTCTCACTGAAATGTAGTTAGCATTATGGAGGATGTTTGTTTCTTAGGTTATGGAAAACTTCTAATTTCTAAAAATAGTCTTGATTTTCAAGGTTAAAGAAAATCACAGGCTTTGCTTAGGTGCCAGGAGAGGTAGCCTGAGAGAATGAAGAGTTGAAAGAGACTGGCCTCAGAGCCATGCTCCTGGTTTCCCGTTCCTGCTCTGTCACTAGATAGTTTTTCTACTCTTCTTCATTTTCTTCTTTCCTACAATTAAGTGTTTCTGGTCAGTGCTTTTTTGCCCCTGAGGTGACTGTGTCACATGTGTTCCATTGTGTAGCCTACACTAATATGCATGCCTGTCACTAGGTCACTGGCCTCTGTTTACCACTTTCATTACCCTCTATTCAGGAAGCTTTCCTAAGGGCAAGAAAAGAAATAAACTTTATCCTCTGTAAATTATTAAACATAATTTTCGAGTGACTATTGTTAAAAACTCACTTGTAACCACATTAAGCTGAGAAGTTGGAACAGCCTGTAATTCCTCATGGACCCCACTCATCTGGTTTTTTATCTCAATTTATGTCACCAAAAATCCTAGACACTATTGGCTTTTCTTGCAATACAAAGAGTGCTGATTTTTTTCCAGCAGTCCTAAGGAAATGTGTAGTTCCTCTTCATGCTGTTAGCAATCTTATAACCAAAGGCATGTATTTATTTGCCAAGAACTTAAGGGTAAAAGATAAATTTGTGACTCTGAAACAGTGAAATTAATTTTCAACTTGTAACATTTCATTGAATCTAATACTGCATCCATTGTAAGATACAGCATCATTTTAAGTTCCACTAGGAAAAGAAGTTCCCAATTACATCATAAATGCTCCATTGTAAGATATATCCCAATAAAAATATTAAAGTATATAAAAATGTCTTGGAATCTATGAAATACAGTAATCATATTGGCTCCCTAATTAAATGAATTACTCTATCATATCCAAGAAAAAAAAACAGAGGTATGAGTATGGTAACCCTCAAACTCAGCTGTTTGTTAGAATTATGAGTGGATTTCCAGATCCCTTCCCTTGCCTGCTGAATTAGAGTAGTGGAGGGGGTGGGTCCGAGGAATGCATATTAAAACAAATCAGTCACGGGCTAGCAAATACACCTCATTTGGCTCTGCTGGTCATTTGTATTTGGACTACTGGAAGAAAGGAAGCCTATTTCTGATCATTGGCTTTTTATCTCTATTGCTCTGCTGCTGTTGCCAAATCTCAAGAACCAGTAATACACGATGTCAGTGGAAGAGTTACCTGGTATGTTGCTGGACTTTTTTTCTCATCTGTAAAAGAAAAATGGATTGCTGGACTAATGTTGTTCACATTTTCAAAAAATGGGGATGTGAATTCTATTAGTACTAAAATCAATTCTTGGCAAAAAGTTAAAAATGAGTATTAAGCAAATAGTTTGATTTATAGAAAGGTGTAAGTTGATCACAAGAACCATATGATAGATTTGATAGCTAAATTAGCCTATTTTTTCTTCTTCCTAATTTTCAATAACTATCACTAGGTTATCAGGGAATGATATAAACTCAGTATACCGTCAGTGCAGCAAGCCATTTGATAAGCCTCCTAGGATCTCCTTGAGGATGTGATCATGAATTGTGTACCAGATAATACTAAGTCAATTCATTTCAAGGCAGGCCAAATAAATAAAGCAAGGTTTTACCCTCGGCCCTATCTTATTATTATTTTTTTAACAAATTATTTGATTGAAGACATAATAACACATATATCCAATCTGAATATGACCAAAGCTAAGAGAGAGCTCACTAACACTTCAATCAATCAGAGATTGGCTGTATGATCCTGACATGCTGGGACATCAAGGGAAAAAAAAAACGTTAACTGAAAAAATGTGTGCTTTCGTATTTTGATTAAAAAGTATAATTCAAACTATGTGCATAGTAGAGATGTCTGAATATCTCGAGCACTTTAACAGATTTGAAATTTATCATAATTATAAGGTATAATGTAACTGTCATAAAGCCTAAGTATTAGCATGCTTACGAGGAAGCTCACCAGCTCCCTTAATAGAATAACTAATTCTTTAGGCCTCGCAATGAACAGAGAGTCTCCACACAGGGATGAGAAGTTGGACATCACAGCTTTACTCTTAGCCTTTAAAAGATTACACTGGCACCAACAGCTAAACTCTATATAGCTTTACTCTGGCACAAGCTATAATTCAAGGAAAGGCACCAGGAAAGAAGGGAATTTCCATACAAAGACTACCGTACGCAATCAGCTTCTAGGAATGGCTTACCTCAGGAACCCCTGTGGCTGTGATACCCTGCCCAACCATCACCTTATGTTTCCTTGCTAACCATTCAGTTCCCTCCCTGTGCAGTGTCTAACTTCCCCAGCAACCGAGAGTCCTCCAAACCCTTCTGAAGACCCTGAGTGGAGTGTGGAAAATGACCCATCTCATTCACATTGTAGACCCCCTTCCAGGTCTTAATTCTATCCCCAGGATGTATCTTTTCCATGGACAACTGACTGGGAATGACTACTTCATCACAATGAGATTCTGGTTTCTGTTCTTGTGACTGGCATGAGAGTACACTTTGGCCTCAATAGGACAACTGGGTCCTAATAGTCCAACATTAGTATGAAATACATATGGGCAGGACAGGGATGTCTTTCCTCTCAAATTATAGTATTATCTGCATGAAGAAATAACATCTCTAATTTTGCAATACACCAAATCTTGAATGTTAAAGTCAATTCTGCATGTCAAAAAGAAACTTCTACAAACCACCATGTTTCCCAAAGCAGCAGCTCAGCTTGAAGAAATTGGAGGAGTGAAGCTCGCAGAGTATATAGGGAGATAATGTTAGCTTTCTTTAAATTCCATGCAAGTGAAGCAGCACCTGAAGGATGTCTGAACTTAAGGTTTCTTTCGGCTCAACGATCTCTGATTCTCTGATGTGTTCTATGTTGTTCTAGACAGTAGTACTGAAACCACTGGGTATAAGATACAGGGAAGCTGACTTTCGTTCAAAATGATCAAAACTCTCAAATACCTTAGAGTATTTGAGAAGTGCCCCTATAAAAACAAACAAACAAACAAACAAAACCCCCCAAAATATGATGTGTGCTGTCTACTGTGAAAACTATCTAAAGAATTCCCCTGGAAGGAGAGCTGGTTACTAAGTGGTAAGTAAATATTTCAAGATCTGCAGCTGGATTGCTTACTTCAAATCCTAGATCCATTATTTACTACCTGTGACCTTGGGCATGTTATTCAAACTCTCTATTTCTCAATTTCTTTAGCTGTATCATGCAAATAACAGTAAGGTTGTTAGGGGGATAAACTGAGTTATAATTGAAAAATTGTTAAAACAATGGAAGGCAAATATTACACACAATAACTCTTGGGTATTATTAGTTCCTTAGTCTGTGATTCTAACTTTAGCTATTTTCAATGTTCCTGACATTCGACAGATTAGAAAGAGTCCATTAATATGGCTACTCAGAGAGGGCAAATGCTTGGGTTGATGGGCTTATTTGGTTATGTGCGATGATTTATTATTTTTTAAAGATTTTATTTATTCAACAGAGAGAAACGCAGCTAGAGAAGGAACACAAGCAGGGGGAGTGAGAGAGGGAGAAGCAGGTTTCCTGCCGAGCAGGGAGCCCAATGTGGGGCTTGATCCTGGGACTCCAGGATCATGACCTGAGCCGAAGGCAGTCGCTTAACCAACTGAGCCACCCAGATGCCCTTATGTGCTATGATTTAAATACCAATTTAGTAGAAATATGGAATGGATACTAAAATAAGTTTATGCTCTTATAGAAACAATTTATAATTAAGTGCCTTTTAGGTGACTTTGTGTTACTTTTGGTTTAGCATTAGAAAAAAAAATTAAGGACAAGAATAGTAAGCTCTAAAACAATATAAGTGTTGCAGAGTTGCATAAGTAAATAAAATTTTTCTCCAGATTAGTTTTTTAAGCTTATAAATAAACATGCATAATTTTATGTAGTTTACCATAAAAACAGAATCAAACTCACACACCGTTTTACAGTTTCTTTAAAAAAAAAAAAAAAAGAACAATTTTTTAGAGCACTTTCAGGTCCATAGCAGAATTAAGGGGAAAGTACAGAGATTTCCCACACACCCCACCTGCTACCTCTACACACGTTTACAGCCACCCCCACCCCCATCACCAACATCCTTCACCAGAGTAGCATATAAAATGAAGGTCTCAGAAGACCAGTTCTTCTAACTCTGAGCCTGTACGCAGTTGGGATGTTAGCTGATCTGTATTAAGCAACAAAAAGGCGGCTTGCCTTTTTAAGTAAGAGTGAACATGAGGTACAGATTTGTAATATTCATTATAAAAACCACATAATGAAGAAGAAAACATAACTACATATGGAGTAAGGAAAAGTTTTTTATGTATAAATAAAAAGTGGAAGTTGTCATTGCTTGAAGGCATTTCCCATTTTTCATTCTCATTGATGATTTGCTTTTTCTACTGTATTGTCTACTGTCTGCTTAAATCCTACCCTGAAAGGATATTTCTATTGCTCTGAGAACAGGAAAGAAGTAAAATTAGTGCATCATATTCCCAGTAGGTTTGAAATTAACAGAAAACAGATGTTTAAGGCAATTCTTTTTCCACTCCAAAGTTCATTTGAATAATGTTTCTTGAGCATTTAAATATGATAGGATTGGCTACAGATCAATTTAAAAATGTGCCTGGAACAATCCATTTTATAAAACAAGGATAATTGTTTATGTCCAATTTCTTTTTTTTTTTTTAAAGATTTTATTTATTTGCCAGAGAGAAACACAGCCAGAGAGGGAACACAAGCAGGGAGAGTGAGTGAGGGAGAAGCAGGCTTCCCGCCGAGCAGGGAGCCCGATGTGGGACTCGATCCCGGGTCTCCAGGATCATGCCTTGAGCTGAAGGCAGTTGCCCAACCAACTGAGCCACCCAGGCGCCCCTATGTCCAATTTCTGAAAAGAAATAAGTATACCCAGATGGAAGAGAACCTATGACTTTTTTTTAAAAAAAGTAATACGTGATAGGTACACTAAAAGTGTTTTATGTGTATTGTAGTTTTCTAGTTTCTAGACATATCTGGAGGCCATATAGTGATATCATTCATATATTAGATTTCCACTTCTTATTAATTTTGACACTGCTTTAATCAAGTCAAATGATAACACTACATAACTGAGGTGGTCCCTGCAGGAAAAGGGCGACTGCGTAAGCTTCATTCTGAAAACGTGCACTACGAAGACAAGAAATTGATTTCTATGCCATCTCGTACTGAACCAGAGACTTTTAAATTTATACATGGAAAACCTATCTTGCTAATTCCATCCAAATCACTGTGACACAATGATTTGTTCCTTTGCAGGATTTGTCCTCAGACATACACCAAGAAGTCAACCTTACCTCACTTTCTTTTTTTTAAGTTTTTATTCTAATTCCACTTAGTTAACATAACCCCAGCTTACTTCTGAGTGCCATAACCTAGCTCTTTTCATTGCCTAAAGTATGGACTCATGTATGATACTAAGATAATATCCTTTATACATTGCCATTTCCCCCTGCTTTTTACTTAGGATTTTGTTAAATATTTGAAGGACATAACTCTTCTATAAGAAGGTATTCTGTAGTTTCTGTCTTCCTTAATTCTTTTATTCAACATGTATTTATCGAGTTTCAATAACAGCCAGGCACTGTTCTAGATAGAGGACAGGCATCTGAGAGGAAAAGAGACAAAGATTCCTTTCCTGTAAAGATTCTAAAGGAGAGATAAATAACAAACTATAAGAAACAAATTAAATAGAAGAGTAGAAGACAATAAGTGCCACAGAAAACAGGGGAAAAGGACGAGGGTAAGGGAGATCGGGGTTCCTGGAGGAGGAGAAGGTGGGGTGGGGCAGGTTCCAATTGTAAACATGACAGTCAGGGTGGGTGTCACTGAGAACTGACATCTGAGTAAAGACCTGAAAGTGCTGAAGGAGCTTTTATTTAAAAGGGACACACTTCTTATTAAAACAACACTTTCATTTAAAAAATTTGCATTTTTTAATTTAAAACATTTTATTTATTTATTTATTTGAGAGAGAGAATGAGAGAGAGAGAGAGAGAGAGAGAGAGAGAGAGAGACACGCTTAACTGACTGAGCCACCCAGCTACCCCAGAACAACATTTTAAAAAAATACTGAGAGTGCCATAAATTTCTCTGCACCCAACCTTCTTGATATCAACCTTTCATCTACAGGTTAGCAGTTTTTACATTTCTGTTCTTCTTCTTCTTCTGCACTGATGTTGCTTAAATATGAAACTGAGTTAGGGCTACATTTAAGAGTATATAGCATGTAAATTATATAATAGTAGCAGCAGGAATGAGTATTTAGCTAGCACCTTCATATAGTAGTAAGATCTTAGGCTTAGTATTTACTCTACATTATTATCCTAACAAAATCCTTAGACTAGTTCTATGCTAAAATGGAAATCACAAGGACACCTGGGTGGCTCGGTTGGTTACATGTCTGCCTTTGGCTCAGGTCATGATCCCAGGGTCCTGGGACTGAGTCCTGCACAGGCTCCTTGCTCAACTGGGAGTCTGCTTCTCCCTCTGCCTCTCTCTCTCTCTCTTTCTCTCTCTCTGACAAATAAAACCTTAAAAAAATTTTTTTTAATTAAAAAAAAAAGAAAGAAAGAAAACCACAGGCCTAAAATGGAGTCACTTGTGCTAGGCCATGGCACCAAACCAGCACTTAACGTCTAACCTAATTGTAGTTTCAGCCTCTGCCTAAAATGTAGTCTTAAACAGGTCATCCAGGAATTTACTGCTAAGGATCAATAGGTAGTCTGTCACATGGACCCTCTCCATCACCCAAAGAGAGATGAGGTAATCCACCTCATAAGACCTTTTTGTCCCCAAAGGAAGGTGACCTCAGCTGAAAGAACTCTTTTTTCTGTTTATGATTTCCTTGTTTTATCTTTAAAAACCTTTTCCTTTCTATGGTCTTCTGGAACTCCTCTCTACTTGCTCAATGCTATCTGATTCATGAACTGCTTAATAAAGCCAATGAGATTTTTAAATTCTACTTGGTTATATTTTTGTTATTGAACTCCTATGAGATAGCTCCTGTTATCCCCATGTCACAGCTTAGGAAACAGGGATTACAAAAGTCAGTAAATAGCAGAAACAGGATTCCAAAATTTTGCTGTTTAACTTGCCACCATTCCCAAGTATGTACAGCAGAGTTGTAGAATATAAGATCATTTTGGAAGGTACAGACATGAATGCATTTAAGAATTGTGTACTATGGGACACTTGAGTGGCTCAGTCGGTTAAGTGTCTACCTTTGGCTCAGGTCATGATCCCAGGGTCCTGGGATGGAGCCCTACATCAGGTTCCCTGCTCAGCAGGGAGTCTGCTTCTCCCTCTCCCTCTGCCATTCCCTTGCTTGTGCTCACTTGCTCTCTCTGTGTCAAATAAGTAAATGAAAGGATGGAGGAAGGAAGGGAGGGAGGGAAGGACGGAGGGAGGGAGGGAGAGAGGGAGGGAGGAAGGAAGGAAGGAAGGATTAAATTGACATCCTCAGTAGGTCTGATGAGATGGGAGGGTACTGACCAAGAAAGAAAGGGATGCTGACATTGGAAGGGTGACATCTGGGAATATTTGGAGAAAGCTAAACCTCAAAATGTCCCAGAATCACTCAACTTTTCTTTTCCCTATTTCAAGGGACTGGTTCTGATCCCTGGCTTTGCTGGAATTAGCTAAACATTTTCCTTATTAAGGTGTTGGCTTTTAACTAGTTATAAGACTATGAATTTATAGAGCCTCACAAATAAAATGTAGATTTTTATTACAAAAAAGAAAAGTAACAACCAGAAGAGACTAATTTAGATATTTAAAAATCTTAGTTCTTTCATTCACACATTCAGTGCAATAACTATTTCTTAGAAGCTGCTGTGGTAAAAACTGTTAGCTCTTGATGCCTTGACTTCAAAAAGAAGACGGTAGAGCAGGGGAGTCAGAAAACAATCCAATAATTTCCCAGTGAATATAAAACGGCATTTGTGACATGTGCTTCCAAGGACTGGCCTGCTGGTCTATGAGCAACTGCAAGAGGAGGTTTGGCTTATTCCGGGGGAAATATTTCCTGCAGAGTTAGAGTTAATCAGGCAAAGAGGCAGAGACAAGCATTTCAGGTAAGCAAGACAGCATCTGCACACACACTACATACACACAAAACCGCTGCAAACACAGTGTGGTGGCAGGGATAATGCAAGAAGGGATTTTAAGAAGGTCACCTGGCTAAGGTGGAGACAGCACCCGAGTGAGGAGGCACAATATGACACTAGCTTTGTTAAGAAACTTTACCTCCCATAGTAAATCTTATTCTTCAAATTTCAATTAGCATTTTAATTGCAATGTTTTGTTTTCATTGTACTTAGGTTTTTCAGGTTACCTCTTTTGGTACGAGCAATAGCATTTTTCTTCTACTCTAGTAATATTATTTTCATTGTATAAATCAATTTATTTAAAAACAGAGTGAGCATGGGGCGCCTCAGTGGTGGCATGGTTTCAACTCAGGCTCAGGAGGGGATCTGGGGTCAAGTCCTGCATTGTCAGGCTCTGTGCTCAGCAGGGAGTCTCCTTAAAACTTTCTCTCCCTCCTCCTCTGCCCCTTCCCCAGGCTCAGGCGCTCCCCTTTATTTATTTTTTTTAAAGATTTTATTTATGTATTTGAGAGAGAGAGAGAGAGAGAGAGAGAGAGAGAGAGAGAGAGATGGCAGGCAGCAGGAGAGGGAGAAGCAGGTTCCTTCCAGAGCAGGGGGAGCCCTATGTGGGGCTCCATCTCAGGACCCCGGGATCATGACCTGAGCTGAAGGCAGTTGCTTAACCAACTGAGTCACCCAGGTGCTCCTAAATAACACTTTAAAAAAATACGGTGAGTTTTAATATAGAGAGTCTTAATAATCAATATGATTATAGATGTGCATAGGTTTAGAAAAAAAACTGAATGTGGTATGGATATAATTCCAGATTGAGAAACATTATCCTAGGCCAGTGTTTGGTAAATTATGGCCCTTCAGCCAAATCCACTCCTGCTTCCGTAAATAGCATATAATTGGAGCACAGTCACACCCATTCGATCATTTTTGCCTATGGCTGCTTTCTCTTACCCACAGACCTGAACCTTTGAGACAGAGACAATGTAGCCTAAAAGCCGAAAATATTTACTGCCCAGCCTTTGACAGAAAAAAATTTGCTGACCTTTCTACCAACCAAGTTATCCTTCTAAAACATTTTTTAAAAGATTTTATTTATTTATTTGACAGAGAGATCACAAGTAGGCAGAGAGTCAGGCAGAGAGAGGAGGAAGCAGGCTCCCTGCTGAGCAGAGAGCCTGATGTGGGCCTTGATCCCAGGACCCTGAGATCATGACCTGAGCTAAAGGCAGAGGCCTTAACCCACTGAGCCACCCAGGCACCCTAAAACATTTTTGATTACTTAATGATCAGCATAATCACGACACAAATACATTTAACAGCCAAACTGTCCTTACACTTGTCCCTTTTCTATATTCAAGACAGTTGAGTGCTTTCTACTGGGCAGGAGCACTCCAGGACACCTAAGGCTAGAGGGCCTGTGAGAGCACTGGGTTATTATGAGGGTTTCTTTGTTTGCAGATTCTGTCTCTTACTCAAATTCTGTTTGATCAGAAACAGTGCAGGATAATAAAAGAAGCAGATGAATTACTGAGGCCCTGAAGCTCCACTAAAGATTAGAGTAAAACTTACACTTCAAAGGATCCTGGAGAAGGAGAGAAGGTCAATAGCTTTGAATTCTAAATGGGGATGAGGCAAGGGAATTTGGGATTGAGGGAGCTTTTGCAGAGCAGTGTGAGGATGACTTTGTGTGCTGGACCACGGTCTGCCACATTCTGGTTTCATGTTCCTTTTCAGCCTGACAAAGTTACTCTGACTGGGCCCTTCAGGATCAGTATTCTTGCCAAAGAACCTTTCTCCCAGTTACCTGCGTGTATCCTGTGAATGGGCTGTAGGCATGGCTCAGCATTACAGCCACTTAACGTCATATCCTGAGCTCAGCATTCGACATCTATTATCTTACTTCACCCTTACACCCCGTGAAGTAAGTACAATTATGATCACTATCCTACAATGGCGGGCCCAGAGGCAGAGAGGGATTTAGTCACCTGCTCGACATCACAGCTGGTAGTGGGCAAAGTGGGGGCTGGAACCCAGCATTTGATTCCCGTGCCTCTGTTCTGATGAGTGTAGAGCCACACTCCTGTGCTTAGAAGGCAGAGGTCTTTTTCGAAGAGGTGACTGTTAATGTCAATCCCTGAAAAAGAGACAGAGGTTTGGGCAGGAAGCTGGGATTAAGGAGGGTGGCCCTGGAAAGGCTGAAGAAGGAATTCCTCCTGTCTCCACACTTGGTCCTTTTCTCTTCAGACTGGACTGTTAGGGAGGTGCAGGTTTAGACATTAGCCCCATGTGGAAATTAGGCCTCAAACAAAGAAATTGTAGGTGAACCAAAGGAAAAGGGGAGTTGTTGGAAATTTTCAAACAGAAAGGTAAGATAGGTGCTGTCAAAAGCGGGGTGGGGGGAGGAAGCCCTCCAACTTTGTTGAGGAAATACTGAGGGGGGTATGTATAGGAGACGGAAGTCAAGTATACACTGTTGCAAAGCTGTACGAAGGAGGGGCAGCGAGAGCCCAGATCTGGTGCCACAGCTGCCTCTGCTGTGGGGAGGTCGGGGAAGATGAGACTGGCTGGCCACGGATTTGGCCACTTGGAGGTCACTGGTGGTCTCATAAGAGCAATGTCCATGAGTGCTGGAGACAAAATCTCACTGGAGTGGATGCAACAGAGACTGAGCTGTGAGAAAGACGGTACTGCAGGGTAGAAGTCTTCACAGAGTTGTGCTGTGAAGGCGAGCAGGAATGGATAGTAGGTGGAGGGCACATTTTATTTTGATTTTAATTTTTGTTTTGTTTTTTAAGAGAGAGGAGGAGGAGGGTGGCATAGGGAGAGAGAAGAGTCTTAAGCAGACTCCATGCCCAGCATGGAGCCCAACTTGGGGCTCAATCCCACGACCCTAAGATCATGACCTGAGCTGAAATCAAGAGTCAGATGCTCACCCAACTGAGCCACCCAGGTACCCCTTTATTTTTTTAAAAGAAGGGTGTCATTAAAGTATGTCAGCAGATAAGAATGATCTAAGGGAGAGAGAAAATCTGATGATACAAGAGGTAATGAGATTGCTGTAGGAGCAAAAGCAAGCCTTGACGTTGGTAAGAAGGGGTCGGAGGCGATGCACCAGTGGAAGAGCAGGCCTGGATTGGAAAACAGAGGTTTACTCTTAAAAATAGGAGAAAAGGGTGCCTGGGTGGCTCAGTTGGTTAAGCGACTGCCTTCGGCTCAGGCCATGATCCTGGAGACCCCGGATCAAGTCCCACATCAGGCTCCCTGCTCGGCGGGAAGCCTGCTTCTCCCTCTCTCACTCCCCCTGCTTGTGTTCCCTCTCTGGCTGTGTTTCTCTCTGTCAAATAAATAAAATATTTAAAAAAAAAAACAGGAGAAAAGTCAGGATATGTGGATTTGTAAAGGCAAGGAGGTTGGGTAGTTTGGTTGAAAGCAGGGATCAGAACACGGTCTTCTGACCAACACTATTTTCTCAGTGCTTAAGAAGCAAGGTGAGGATCTCATGTGAATATGGGAGAGGAGTCTCAGAATTTTGAGTAAAAAGGAAAAGATACATGTAAAATTGTGATTTGTAGTAAGCTATATTTGATCTTTGTCCCATTTCTGGAACAAAGCTCCTAAAATCCTTAGAATTTCCTAGGTGATGAGAGCAACCAAGGTGTCTCTTGTTATGTTAATAAAGTGACTTCTGGAAATCATGGAAGGATGGGGCTGATTGCCAGGAGAACCCTCCCCATGATTAGAGCATTGGGGGAGAGGGGCTGAAGAATGAACGGTCAATGATTTAATCAACTGTGACTATTTAATGAAGTCTCAGTAAAAACCCAAATGGACAGGATTCAGAGAGCTTCCCAGTTGGTGAACTTGTGGAAAGTACAGAGAGTAGCGTGTCTGGAGAGGGCATGGAATTTCTCCATTCCCTGCCTTATCCATCTCTTCAGTCCGGGTGCTCCTGAGTTATATCCTTTTATAATAAGCCAGTGATCTAGTAAGTAAAATGTTTCTCAGAGTTCTGTGAGCTGCTCTAGCAAATTAATCAAACCCAAGGAGGAGGTCATTGGAACCTCTGGTCTTACAGCCAGTTAGTCAGAGAAGTACAGGTGACAATCTGGGCTTGTGACTGGCATCTCCAGGGGGCGGGGACAATCTTGTAGGACTGACCACTCAACCTATGGACTCTAACACTTTGTTTTGGTAGAGAGTGTCAAAATTAAATTAAATTGAATTCTCAGACCCCTGCTGGTGTCTAAGAATTGCTTGTTGGTGTGGAGAAGGTCCCCCTACCCCCCCACATGCTAGAATTAAAGTCCAGAAACACAGAAGACAATAAAATAGTAAGAGAATTCTTTGTCTAGGGAGAAGTATTTGTATTGCCTGTCAGGGTTGGGGTGCACTTGGATTTTGAGTTCTAAACTGAATAATATAAGTTCTTCTGGCTCCTTTCTCTCCATCATCAGCTGCTTGAGTAAAGGCCTGAAATAGAGCTGATTTTTCCAGGCTTGGGTTTTGGAAACATGTATGAGAGAGACAGGAAAGGAAGAGGAAGTTATACATGTGTGAAGGAAACCAGAGTATGTCACCTCAGAATATTCCTCTTTGGGGCGCCTGGGTGGCTCAGTGGGTTAAGCCTCTGCCTTCGGCTCAGGTCATGATCTCAGGACCCTGAGATGGAGGCCCGCATCGGGTTCTCTGCTCAGTGGGAAGCCTGCTCCTTCTTCTCTCTCTGCCTACCTCTCTGCCTATCAAATAAATAAATAAAATCCTAAAAAAAAGAGAGAATATTCCTCTTGGAAATAATTTTTTTTCAGGCTGAAGACAATTAAGAAATAGTAAATGCAGAAAAAGCTCCCCCTCTTCTACCCAAAGGCAGGAAACTGATTCTCCTTTTGTTGGAGACAGACTCTTACAAATCCAGAGACCAGAGAAATCCACAAATAAATCTTGTTAACAAACCCTGATCTTCCTAGTTACTCGTTTACCATTTGCTACCCATAGCCCAAACCCCTTTGCTTTGTCAGTTCTTCACAAACTTGTTTTGTCTAAAAGCTTCTCGCTCAACTCTTTTTTTTTTTAAGATTTTATTTATTTATTTGAGAGAGAGAACAAGCAGTAGGGAGGGAGAGAGAGAGAGAAAGAGAGAAAATCAGATTCTCCCACTGAAAAAGGATCCCGATGTGGAACTCGATCCCTGGACCCCAATACCAAGACCAGAGCCAAAGGCAGGTGTTCAACCCACTGAGCCACCCAACTTTGCTCAGGTGATTTGTGCAAGAAAATACATTTCTGCTGTTTTAAGCCACCAAATTTACAGGGATTTCTTACAATAGCTCTAAGAAACTAATGTAGTCGTAATATTATTAATCTGAGGATTCTTTTTTGACCTAAATGGTAAGTTAGTCTAAATTTTATTACAGAGCACATTTGAACATGGGCATCTCTCATGGTCCAGGCTTCAGGAAAATGCATTATTGGGAGGGAATAGACTTCTCAAATGAGGAACAGATGGTGCAAAATCAGTAACTGAAATATACTTTTTAATCTTTTTTTTAAGTTTTATTTTATTTATTTTTAAAGATTTTATTTATTTGACAGAGAGAAACAGCCAGAGAGGGAACACAAAAGCAGGGGGAGTAAGAGAGGGAGAAGCAGGCTTCCTGTCGAGCAGGGAGCCCAATGTGGGATCGATCCTAGGTCTCTGGGATCATGACCTGAGCTGAAGGCAGTCGCTTAACCAACTGAGCCACTCAGGCACTCCTTAAGTTTTATTTTACCAATCTCTACACCCAACATGGGGCTTGAACTCACAACCCTGAAATCAAGAGCACATGCTCTTCTGACTGAGCCAGCCAGGGGCCCCCAAATATACTTTAATATATTACAAGCTTCAATAGTGGGACACCTGGGTGGGTCAGTCAATTAAGACGCTGGCTTCAGCTCAGTTAATGGTCCCAGAGTCCTGGGATAGAGCCCTTCCTGCACTGGGCTCTCTGCTCAGCGGGGAGCCTGCTTCTCCCTCTCCCTTTGCCCTTCTCCCCACTTGTGCAAACTCTCTCTCTCTCTCTATGACTAATAGATAAATAAAATCTTAAAAAAAAAAAAAAAGCCTCAACAGAGTTAGACATTACAGATGGCTCTCCTGATGCATCCCTGTGGTTTTTAACTGGGGCATGTGCTACCAGCCTCCAGTAGGTAGAGACCAGGGTTAAACATCCTGCAATGCACAGGACTTACATGGCTCAGAATGCTGAGACTGAGAAACCTGAGGGGGTAAATATAAATATAGTGCTATGATATTCCCATCACTCCTTCCTTTCAACTTAGATACATTTTAAAGATTTTATTTATTTGACAGAGAGAAACACAGCCAGAGAGGGAACACAAGCAGGGGGAGTGAGAGAGAGGGAAGCAGGCTTCCTGCCGAGTAGGAAGCCTGATGTGGGACTCGATCCGGGGTCTCTAGGATCATGACCTGAGCCGAAGGGAGTCACTTAACCAACTGAGCCACCCAGGCACCCACAACATTGTTTTTTTTATATCAATATTCAGCATTTACGTTTTTTTTTTTTTTTAAGATTTTATATATTTGAGAGAGAGAGATCACAAGCAGGCAGAGAGGCAGGCAGAGAGAGAAGAGGAAGCAAGCTCCCTGCTGAGCAGAGATGGCCGCGGGCCTCCATCCCAGGACCCTGAGATCATGACCTGAGCCGAAGGCAGAGGCTTAATCCTCTGAGCCACCCAGGCGCCCAATATTCAGCATTTAAATTATGACTGTTGGGCCAAGTCATGTGCTATGATTATGTTTCCTTTTTATATAACTTGCTGTTCATGAAGGTAATCATTAACTCCTTTTCTTTCGTTTACATACTTTTCTTCGTAACTACCATTAAATCCTCCTACATCCTCAATCAGTCTCTCAATATAATTTCCCATTGTCAAACTTGCCAATTAGTGCAAAGTTCTTTTTCTCCGAGAGCAGATGCTTTTCCAGAGCCTTCTGTCTTTATGTTCCAAGTTGGAAAAGGCTGCAAAGTGGCTCAGAGAAGTTAAATGTACCGAGGTCACACAGCTAGTCTATGGCAGAGCTGGAGCTCACAGCCAAGCAGGGCCCTGTTTGCCTTGAATTTCTTACTGGTGTCTGCACTGATGACTCGTAGGGTCCTCCTTACTGAGTGGAGGCCAGTGGCTCAGGTGGAGAAAGAAATCACCCAAAGCAGAACAAAACAGAAGTATATTGAATACATGGCAAGGGAGCAATGGGCAGGACAGTAAAAGGGAGACTGCGATGAGGCGGGGGTGTGAGGGGTCTGGGGGCGTTGGGAGGGAAAGGGCCACAGTTACAGGGCAGACTAAGGGAGGAAGAGAGGATGGGAAGGCATGGAATTTTCCTTTTGGTGATCTTAGGAACTGTTCCTGGCTGTAATTAGTCAGTTAGTGTCCGTGGCTATTTCGAGGTGGGGTGCTTAAGAAGCCTGTTTGCTTGCGCCTGGTGGTTGCTATGGGCCTTTTACCTTACTCAGATTGACGTTGTTCAAGTTGGTTGCCTAAAAGCAGCCTCTACATTACCCATTGCCAAAGTAATGGTGTGTAACCAACCACCCTAAAACTCAGTGCCTCAAGAAGCAATGGAGTATTATTTCCCACGTGACTGGGCTTGGCTGGGCTTGGCTAGGACAGCTCATCAGAGGTAGATGGGCTCCATTCACCTACAAGCTGGCCCAGGCATGTCCTCTCAGGGACAGCAAAAGTACAGGAAAACAAACTCAATTGTGCAAGTGCTTTCTGGCTTCTGATTACCACATCCTCGTAATCTCCCATGGATCAAAGCAAGTCTCATGGCCACGTCCAAAGTCAAGGATCAGAGAAGTTCAGTATACCTATGGGTGTGGGGTGGGGGATAGCAAATATTAATCAACAGTAGCTGTATCTACCACCTTGACTAACTAGTAATATATGTAAATGGCAAGAAACTCTTATCAAAATATCTAATGATTGGGGCACGTGGGTGGCACCATCAGCTGGGTGTCCGACTCTTGGCTTTGGCTCAGGTTGTGATCTCATGGGACAGTGGGGAGTCCGCCTGAGTTAGTCTCTCTCCCTCTCCCTCTGCTCCTTCCCACTCCCACTTCGTGTCTAAAATCAATCAATCAATCTTTTAAAAACCTAATTATTTTAATCATTAACTGACACATAAGTCAGTTATCTTGAGATGTCTCAATTAGTTGGTTTTTGCTAGACTCAAGCAATTTCCTTAGTTTTTACCATGAATTCTTACAGAAAATACATAAGAATTAAAACTTGCAATGCAGTATTAAATGTATCAAAATACTTCAATCTGATTTTGTTTAATTCTCTTTTGTAGTTTTTAAATCTTATGCCATATAAATGCACATATCCATTTGAAAATAAAATATTATAAACAATGAAATTAAATTTATTTGAACTATAAGTAGAGCATTAAAGTATCTTGCTCTTAGACTACATTAATATTTGAAGGACAAAAATACACAAATCAGTTTTATTTCTAATTAATATTCCTAGAGTTAACCATAACCATATTCTACAAATTTATAACACCATATTTTTAAAATATGCTACTATAATGTGCTAATGTAACCATTCCTTATAAGCCACTGAATTATAAATACATTCAAAAAGAAAGCAAGGACATTTTAAAAGACAAAAGACTTGCAAATTTTCTGTTTGAAAATGCTAAGCAAATTACCTAAAGATATGCTTGTTTGTTAAAAAATGTAAAAGAGTTCAACTGTATAAATCACTTAATGTGCCATGCCAAGTAATCAAAAGAGCCCCCAAACTAATATAAGAAAGTTAGGAATATATATGCATTATGTTTATATTTATCACTTATTAGGTAATTATAATGATATTATTTTTCTATGATGCTGTCTTTGTTTTAATGTGGATATCTTTCAACTTTGAGATAATAAGAAAGACAAGTAGAAAAACAAAGTGTTTTTATACAACCTTAAACCAGTCAGGGATATTCTATTACTAAATTCTTCTTTCTTTCTTATTTATACAGCTAGAGCCTAAGGCTAAATGGATTTTTCACTTTTTGTTTAGACAATGTGAAAATAGGTCATGTACCAGGACTTTCCCTTGTTAGAACTCCCATGTAGGTCAGCAAATCATAGAATGGGTTGGTCTGCAAATAGGCTCAGAGTCAGATCATATACATACTTTCTGGGGCAGAAAAAGAGGGAGCCACTGTAGTCACTAGACTTATGCCCTCCTGGAGAAGTGTCCTTAACGTAGTTCTGCTCATAGTGCTTTCTTGCAAGCTGCAATTGGGACGGCTGTCTTACCTCTCCTGAGCAAAGTGCACACTCTAAAACCCGGCCTGCAGCAGCCTCAGGGAGGATAATAGAGGACAGAGGACAGGGAGCAAACCAGGCAGTGTACCTTGGTTAGAAGTACTGCTTCTGCTTATTTATTGAGCCCCAGGACCTGGAACTTGCCAGGACCAGTCTTTCATTTCTGATATTTCTTACTGGGAACAGATTGAAATTGCCCACACCTGCGTTGCTTTGAGATTACTCATAAAGCCATTTAATTTACAATTGTCGGTAGTTGCTTTGTGCCTCTCAATTGGTGTGAAAATATTAGGATCGTTGTGCTAATGGAAGTATTTTTTGACAGCTGCACTTTCTGGGGAGTGGGCCAAGGAAAGACCCCTGGGCACGTCAGTGCCCCTCCAGGGAACAGGTTTGTGATGGCCCAACATGAGTCGGCTTCCATTCACCGACACTTTGAGGTGCTTCTCCAACTTCACCCCACCCTGAACCACTACCTTACAAGGCTGTTAGACACCTTTGGCCTTTAAATATCACACCATATATAGAGAGCACTTTAAAAGAGGAAGCAAGCCAGCATCAGGCAAATGAATGTATATTAAAATTAAAACAAGAAGGGATGCCTGGGTGGCTCAGTTGGCTAAGCGGCTGCCTTCGGCTCAGGTCATGATCCCATCGACCCGGGATCGAGTCCCACGTTGGGCTCCCTCCTGGGTGGGAAGTCTGCTTCTCCCTCTCTTACTCCCCCTGCTTGTGTTCCTCTCTGGCTGTGTTTCTCTCTGTCAAATAAATAAAATCTTTAAAAAAAAATTTTTAAACAAGAAAAAGAAATTAGGCGAACTACCTGTTTCACAAAGAAGACACTGAAGTCACAGGGAGCTCTTACATGTGGCAATTCTGTCAGTCTGGACATACCACTTTTTAAGACAAAATATAAAAAAAGTCATGGGGTTATAAGGTACAGCATGGTGACTACTGTTAGTAATAGTGTATTGCACTCTTCAAAGTTACTAAGAGACTAAATCTTAAAAGTCCTCATCACAGGATGTAACTACCTATGAAGACAGATGTTAACCAGACTTATTATAGTGATCGCTTTGCAATACATGCAAATATTCAATCATTATGCTGTACGACTGAAACTAATATAATGTTGTACATCATAAAAAAAGAAAGAGGGGCAGAGAGAGAGAAAGAAGGAAAGAGAGAAAGGAAAAGAGAAAGAAAGAGAAGGAGGAGAATGAGGGTGACATGGGTTTCCTCTGGCACATGCTTAAAACTAAAAATTTTGGCATCCCAGCCCCTCCAATCCCCCCCCTTTTTTTTTCACCCAGCAAGTCTCCAGAACCTATTTTCCAAATAACTTTGGTCTGCCATTCTACCTTACTCACACCTTCAGGATTTCTTACCTGGATTATCACAGAGACCTCCTGGTTTCTCCATCATTTACTATTCCCTCCTGCTGAGCAGACTAATCCTCCTAAAATCTGTATCTGCTCACAGACAGTTCACTCTCCCGTTTCAATTAATGCCCAATATCCGTAGGATAAATCCTATCCTGGCATTGAATACACATCTCTAAATAGCCTGTCCCCTTTCCCCTTTTCCCTTACCGTGCAGCCACTCCTACCTTGAGTCCCCGACTGACTTTCCACCTCTGACCAGAGTATCTAGGATCTCTATCTCCCACCCCAGTTAAGTGTCAACCCACATGCCTGGTTAAGGGCAGAAGTTGTCTGTGAAGGATGCAGCTACCTATTTCCTTGTGGTTACAGAAGAAGGGTACTTAACACCTACTCTCATCACTGAACTTGGAAGTACAGTGTAATTCCAATCAGACTTTGAAGGAAATCTTTAAAGTGTGGAATTTTGAGATAAAAAATGTATCATTTATGCAAGTTATTTATTTTTTTTTTAAGCTGAGCCCAATAAGGGTCACCTGAGTGGCTCAGTCGGTTAAGCGACTGCCTTTAGCTTGGGTCATGATCCTGGAGTTCAAGGACTGGAGTCCCTAGTGGGGCTCCTTGCTCATCAGAGTATCTGCTTCTCCCTCTGACCCTCCCTCATCTCGTGCTCTCTCTCGCTCGCTCGCCCTCTCTCTCAAATAGATAAATAAAACCTTAAAAAAAAAAAAAAAGAAAAAAAGAAGTGCCTCTTGGTACTTCTAGTATTGGAATTGGGTTAGATGTGGCCTATGGGTGAGGGCGAGAATGGGGAGAAAGGAGGAAAGTGCTACATTGTATATAGTGCTACATTGTATATAGATACATATAGAGAATATAGTGCTATATTCTCTATTGTGTATAGAGAAAACACACAGCAGAAGCTAATGCCTTGATTGGTGTGGTTTATGGAATAATTTTTCATCCCTGATAAATCATAGCTAAATCTTCCTTTTTAATTTGAAGCCAGTTTTTAAAAGGAAGTGAACTGAAGTACCAGTTTACACAGTTACACACTCAATTTAAATTTTACCTATTCAATCTTCCTGTGAAAATTTTTTATGACCATTTACTTGGTCAATAAAGAAAGAATTCAAGGTAGACTGAACACAAAAAGGTAAGATTAATTTAAACCTGAATTTATGCGTTGGGACTGATCCAACAAAAGAGGATCATTCATTAATCAAATAGTAACTGGTCGTGGTGGGACCCAAGTGTTTTGTACCACATCAGCTGAATGAACTCCATGGACAGCGCCAGCAGGGAGGAAGGGGCAGTAGGGCAGATGGCCAACAGTGGAGGAAAGTCTCTAAAAAGAAAGAGATTAACAGATCGAGGGAGTCTTAAAAAGCACCACCCATGTGCAGAGAAGGACATCCTATTTTTTCTGAATAATGATGGGCTGTCTTTACCTTTCCTTCCACTCCTGTCCCATACACCCACTGATAAGTGAAATTTGCACTTAGACTTATTTCCTTCTAATATACGAAATCTTATATCTGAATTTCAAAATGCTGATCTCCTAAGAGCTTTACTATAAGTTGATACAGAGGACTTTGCTTTCATGTCAAGCTTATACATTTTATTTTTTCATTCCTTTATTTTATTTTTCCTTTCCTTTATTCTCTATTTTCCTAATCCCCCCCCCCCCCCCAGTTTTAATAAGAAACATAAGAAATGCAGTGGTGTGAAGAAGAGCTTCTCTAGGGCTCCAGTAGGTCAGACATGCAGGTGAATCTCCATCTGAAACCACTGTTTTAAAGTTTTGTTTAGATAAAATCACAATTGGAAGTACCAAGGTCTTCCACAGAATGGTATATGAAAGCTGTGTGTTTCGCGCATTTATATGAAAGACACTTCCAGAAATTTCCATGAAAGAGAAAAAAAAAATCATGGATATATAAATAATGAATAAACAAAAATAGGGATGAAACCCTGTATTTATAGTTCTACACAAATATAAAACTGATACACATCTCTAAATTAATATAAAGCAAATCGGGAGAACCTGGGTGGCTCAGTGTGTTAAAGCCTCTGCCTTTGGCTCAGGTCATGATCTCAGGGTCCTGAGATCGAGGCCCGCATCGGGCTCTGTGCTCGGCAGGGAGCCTGCTTCCTCCTCTCTCTTTGCCTGCCTCTCTACCTACTTGTGATCTCTCTCTCTGTCAAATAAATAATAAAATCTTTAAAAAACCCACAAAACTTAATATAAAGCAAATCGGAAAGCAGTAACATAAAAATAAACTTTAATTTAAAATGATGGGTGATGTTGCTTTGCTGAAAGTCAATTGCAGGTATAATGTATACAACAGGAAGTTGTAGATCCTGCTATTGTCTTCTAAGATTAGTTTAGACATTGAACTGTACAGAAATTGGGGTGGGGAGATAAAGTATGAGACTGTTACAGTGGATTTCTATTTGCTCTGGAGGTTGAAGGAATGGAAAAAATTAATGTAAACAATAATTTCAGAGGAAATTCTGGGTTTTTAAATGCATATAAGGTATACAAAAAGGAGGAATCCCAACTATTCTTAAATTTTGAGAAACCTTTTTTTTTTTAAGATTTTATTTATTTATTTGACAGAGAGAAACACAGTGAAAGAGGGAACACAAGCAGGGGGAGTGAGAGAGGGAGAAGCAGGCTTCCCGCTGAGCAGGAAGCCTGATATGGGGCTCAATCCTGGGTCTCCAGGATCATGACCTGAGCCGAAGACAGTTGCTTAACCAACTGAGCCACCCAGGTGCCCCGAGAAACTTTTTAAATACATTTAAATTCTGGGCAAAGGAGTGCTTTTGTTGTAGAGTTACCAACAGTAAGAAGATCAGAGTGAGTCATGGCATAGGCTGAATGTTAGCTGAAACATCTAGGGCAACATTTTCCCAAGTGTATTTTGTGAGAGGCCAAAACACAAAGCAAAACAAATGTTCTATCGGATCATACTGGTGTAAAGTTGACTATCAAATTATTTATCAATGTTTATTTGGTTTAGTGAATGGGTCTATTCAAGAAAGTTTGGTATTAGAAATGAAAGTGTTTTTGTGGAAAGGCCATTTAGAATAGCTAATTTCAATCCCTGACCTTTTCATTCTGCAAAAGTTTCTATTGACCTCCTTAAATCATTTGGGGACAAGAAGTTGACCTTTGACAGAATTTCTTATCACTAAACACATTACCCCCCAACTGTGATTTACATAGTGAGTTTTAAAATCTGAAATTTATTTATCCTCCAAGATTTCACCTAGCTGCCTCAGCAATAAGTTTTCACTCAGACTGTTTCTAGTGTTTTGGGAAAGCTAATGACTTCTAACACCACAGGAGACTCCAGGGCTGTGTCCCTTTCTTGTACCGTGCTTTAGTTGAAGAAGGAACACACCAAACATTTAACTGCAAACAGTTCCCCGGAGACCACCTTGCCTTCTGATACTGTGTCTAAATGACCTGATTTGCATGTAGCTTCCAAAGTAATATATGATTTTCTGGATTAAAAAAAAATTCTTTCCTTTGGCTGAGAAAACAGAAGACTTTATGTTTTCCATCTTATGCCATTAAAAGCAAAGCAACACACTGGCAAGCATATCTAGGGTTATTTATAGATCATCTAGAAATAATATTAGGAATTCATGTTTTTAAATGGAAATAAAGACCCTATAAACTTAATGGAAATGTGATTACCCAGTATAAGTTATAATACATTGAAAATTGACTTTGTATTCTTGAATGCCACTGGCCAACTATTTTAAACCTTGATCCCAAAATATATTGTATGAAATTAAGCGAATTGGCTCTGGGTATAGTTGCCCTTTAAAGCCTCTGTGTCAGCTTGTAGAATGTCCTGGAGACACAGTGTCTGCGCTCAGATGTTTCCAGAGAGCTCATTTTCTGGGTAACAAATAGACTCTGGAGAAAAAAAATAAAAATGGGGAGGGGCTCACTTAGAAATCTGTGTATAAATACCAAGAAAGGTTAAAATTAGGCATGGACAAAATAGAACTTATCTCTAGAGAGAATAAAAACCAATGATGATTGGTTTATGTAACTAGAGAGGGATAAAACTAACAGGATGCTCCTTCTTTAATTTTAGAGTCTTTCCCTCTGGACTAATAATACCGCTGTGGACTTTCTGAGAAGCTGATATATTGCCTAAAAAGAATACCAAAATGGGAGTCTCATTCCTGCCCCTTACTACCTGTGTGGCAGGTAGGTTTCAGTAACTTCATCTATGAGCTGTAAATTAATAATAATCAATAGTAACAACCACCACCAGACAAGGTCACTGTGGCAATTCAGAGAGAATATACGCTATGGACTGCATTTTATACCCCCCAAATTAATATGCTGAAACCCTAAATGCCAATGCAAATATATCTGAAGATAGGGCCTTTAAGGAGGTAATTAAGTTTGTGGTGGAAGGCTAGGGCCCTGATCTTGATAGGATTAGTGTATTTATAAGAAGAGACACCAGAGACCGGCTCTCTCTCTCTATCTCTCTCTCTCTCTCTTCTCCTCTCCTCTCGGCCATGTGAGGACACAGTGAGAAGACAGCCATCTGCAAGCCAGGAAGGGCTCTCACTAGAAACCGATCCTGCTAGACCCTGATCTTGGACTTCTAGCCTCCAGAACAGAGAAAATAAATTTCTGTTGCTTAAGCCACCCAGTCTGTGGTACTTTATTACATTAGCCTGAGCTGACTAATACAATAAGGTAGGGTTATCAAGGGTAGCAAGGGTAGGATCCCTGTCAGACTTGCTTTTTTTTTAAAAAGATTTTATATCCATTCATTTGAGAGAGAGAGTGAGAGCATGAGCAAGGGGGAGGGTTAGAGGGAGAGGAAGACGCAGACTCCCTGCTGTGCACGAAGCAGGGTGTGGGGTTCCACCCCAACACCCCAGGAACATGACCTGAGCCAAAGGCAGATGCTCAACTGCCTTCACCTGGGCACCGCCAGATTTGTTCATTTTTTTATTCCCTAAGCATTCTCAGTACCTGTTACATAGTAGATGCTCAATGAATCCATTGAGTGAATGAAACCATAACTGAATCAAAAATACAAAAGTTAGTCAGCAGGGCGCCTGGGTGGCTCAGTGAGTTAAGTCTCTGCCTTTGGCTCAGGTCATGATCTCAGGGGCCTGGGATCCAGGCCCGCAACCGGCTCTCTTCTCAGCAAGGAGCCTGCTTCCTCCTCTCTCTCTGCCTGCCTCTCTGCCTACTTGTGATTTATCTCTCTGTCAAATAAATAAATAAAATCTTTAAAAAAAAAAGTCAGCAGATACGCATCTGAATTCTCTTTGCACAGAACTGGTTTTAGATGCTTTCTTTGGGTTCTTCATTAGAGTGCATAAATGGGCAACACGGACATTCAGTGTAGTAACAATCCCAGGTTCTTTTCCCTTATCTGTCCCTTTTCCTTTTTCTTCCACTTGACTATGTAGGTGTTAGAGAATGCAGCTTGGGATCCAGACTGCCTGGGTCCAAGATCTGGCTCTACCACTTGTGGCCTTGGGCAAGACAGTTAACTCCTCAATGTGCCAGTAACAGCATATGTAAAAATGGGGATAATTATAGTATCTGCGATCAGGTTGCTGTGGGAATTAAATGACACATGTCATGCTTTGAAAACAGTGAGCTCTCATCAGTGTTAGTAGTTATCAATTATTCCGAATCATGCTTTAGCCAGAGACCTTAGATCCCCTTTCTCTTCTGCACCTTCAGCCCCTATGCTGGCTCCTTCCCAACAACATTATATATGCACACATCTCCCAATTCAGAAGATAAAAAAATTCTTTCTTGACCTCCTACCCCTCTTTGCCTACAGGCCAGTTCTTTCCTTCTACTTTATAGCCAATTTTTAAAAAAGATTTATTTACTTATAAGAGAGAGAGAGAGAGAGAGTGCATGGGTGGGGGGAGGGGTGATGGGGCAGAGTGGATAGAAGCAGACTGCCCCCTGAGTGCAGAGCTCCCCTGGGGCTTGATCTGATCTTCTGCTACCAGATCATGACTGGAGCCAAAACCTCTTTCTAGAATTTCACCACCATGGTCTCCAGTCTAAGTGGCTGCCCTTTCATTTCATCTAAAAGCATCTTTCTCTAACATAAACTTTTGTTTTAAAATCTATATCCTTTACCCCAGGAGAAGAAGAATTATCGATGTGTTATTTGCCTTTTAACACACAGTACACGTTTAGATATTTGTTGAATAGGGGGATGAATGAACTCTCCCCAATTTTCCTTATCCTCATTTTTAATCCTTTGGTTCAAATGCTTTGATCTGTATGATGGCTAATTTTATGTTAATTTGACTGAGCCATGATTTTAGATTTTAGTAAGCTGTGGACTATTTACCTGTGCATTTGGTAGACACTTCAAAGGCACATTAATAAAACTTTCATAGCATGTCCAATAACATCATTACACATGCAAAAAAAAAAAACCCTTAGAAATTTTGTTGAATAAATATTAACATAATGAAGTGTACATTTTTGTTACCCCCTCCAAACCTAGGGTACACAGTATTTCAGGGATTTAACATTTTTTGGCAATTCAAATCTTACATGATTTAAAGACTGAGAATAAGATTAATAATCTGAATTGTTTTAGCTACAGAAAAATGATCCATGGGCTCTCTAAAGCTACTGAATATTATCCCTTCCACCATATCTTCTATTTCTGCCTTGATTATTCTTTTGTTTCTGTTTTCTTTGCTGAAAATTTCATCATTACAAGTAAGTACAATGATAAATTTTGTTAAATGTTTGCTTTTAAGTACTTGGGATCTAAGTACTTGCCTGATGTACTCCAGGGAACTCTTTTATTTATTTTATCTTCCTGTCCATTCATTGTTTCTAATAAAAGGTTAAGACTAAAATAGTTCTCCTTCAGAAATGTACAAGAGCATATTTAATTTCGCTTTTGCTCCTAAAAGTTATTGGGTAATCAAAATGATACGATGCAAACTTTCTGCCTATTCCTCTCAACACTGCTCTTCTCTAACAACTACTTTTCGAATATTTGAAGTTCTGAATCTGAGATCCTGTGAGACTAATTTTATTTCCTCCATGGATAGTAATAATACGTTAATATCTCAGATGTAATACAAATGTCTGTCGGAATCCCATCAAAAGTGGGGCTAGTTCTCTTTTTCCTATATATATTTCTATCTTTTTTTTTGATTGGGAGAGTTGATCCATGGCTTTCCATCTTTCATCCTTCCTGGCTAGTTGCTTGTTTCTGTGACACCTGTGGCCTCTCAATTCTTTTTTTTTTTTTTTTTTTTTTTTTTTTTTTTTTTTTTTTTTTTTTTTTTTTTTTTTTTTTTTTTAAGATTTATTTATTTGAGAGAGAGAGAAGGCAGGGGCAGAGGCAAGGGAAGGAGCAAAAGGAGAGGAGGAAGCAGACTCCCTGCTGAGCATGGCACCCAGTGTGGGACTTGATCCCAGGACCCTGGGATCATGACCTGAGCCAAAGGCAGATGCTTAACAAACTGAGTCACCCAGGTGTCCTCAACTCCTTTCTTAATGCAGCTGTTCAGGTCTGCCAGAGGAAGCTACCAGGAAAGCCCCCAAGTTGACATTCTGTAGGTAGAACTGAACAGCAACCAAAAGTTCTTCCAGGGTCTAGCCACATTGAGACTCCAGCGATCCAAGATCCCTACTTATTTAACCTTCTACTCTATAGCTATAGCCAATGTTTTTTGTTTCCTTTTCTTTGAAGTAATGTCCATTACCCTCAAAGTTCTCAGAGCCCTGCTGCTTAGACTTAGTGAAAAAGCATCATTTGAAAAGATGCAAGACCATATGTATCAAGATAAAAAGAATAAAACACTGATTTTTTTTTTTTTAGCGACAAGAAAACAGTGTCATAAAGTTTTCATTGCAATACACAAGCAGGATGAATGACATATACTAGCTCCTGAAAACTTTGAAAAGCCTTCTTCCTTTACTGATAGACAGTAGGGTTCTTCAGTTCAGCTTTCTCCTCATTCAGTCTTTTCATGGAAAACATAGTCCAAGCTGAGTTGAGAAACCGTCTGCCAGAGATGTTCTCAGAAATTCCTGCCTTGGATGGAAGGCTGGATGTTAACCTTCCTGGCTTCTTTCAACCCTTGACTCTCCTTAATCATGGTAAAGGTTTATTTTCTCCAAATGGGAAAGTTGGTCCATGTGACTTCTGGATTCTAATGGGATCATTAAAAGATGAAAATCAAGTCTTTATGTCAAAGGGCAGTTGCTTACTCCCACCCTCTCTTTCCTTCACTTTCTAACAGCTGTCTAAGAATTGACCATTTTGGAAAGATAATTTAAAAATCAAGGGAAAAATTCTCTAAATTTATATTCTCTTTATATTAGAGCAAAAGTGTCTAGGGAAAAATTCCCTACACTCATCCCAGGTTAATTTATAATTGGCTTGCTAGTGACTGGACATCACCGCCCATGTGATGGCTTCATGCCTCAATGTTAAAAATCAGAATGAGGCCAATTCTAGTGAATAGAAGTCCGCACAAACAATTGCTGTTTTGTTGGCTCCTCTGGTACCAAGTCTAAGAATAGAAAGAGAAAAAAAAAACTGGCAACATAACAGAACCATCTTTTACTGCCATCTTTTCCTTCAGCATAAACTGAGGCATGTGCTTGATGGAGGGAGGGTAAGAGTGTTTCTTTTATTTTCCCTCAGTAAAGGAGCTCAGTTCCACTAAGCAATGTTGGAAACTATAATGGAGATAGTATACTTAAACTATAATGGAGATAGTATACTTAATTTAAAATTAATTTAAAATATAAAGTGTTTTAATGCCTTTTAATATAAACAAAAATTGATTTAATTAAAATGCTTTCAGATATTAGAATACAATGATTTATTTGTCACTCCAAATCTGTAGCATGAGTATAACTTCCTTTCCAAGTATATAGATTTTTAAATGTATTTTGGAAGTGGAAAAAGAACCAGTCTACCAAAATTCTTTATCATCCCTCTTAAACAGAAACAAGTGATTACGTCAACAGCGTCTATTTAAAACAGTATAGAAAAATTATTTTTTCAAAAGGATAGGATTAACCAATTAGAAATGTTTCTTACACAACGAAGGACAGTTCATACTTTTCTAAGCTGTGTTTTGCTGAGTTGAAACATGAAATGTCAAATATTGATAAAATATTCAAAGTTAAGTACACTGAGTCATTGAAATGTCTGAAATATTGAAATGGAATATCAACCTTATTGGAGTCTTTGCAGAACCTAAAAACTTTCACGTTCATTGTTGACATGAAAAACTTAAAAGGTCACATTTCTCTGTAGATTCCGGGCCCAGATAGAATTGATTTAAAATTTAAAGCACTTTTAGGAGAAAACTTCAGTACTGTAGAAGTTAAATATGAAGCAAAACTCATACTTGTTACTTTTTCCCCATGTTTTCTGTAAAGACTTTCTAAGACTCTAAGGTGTTTTACTGAACTCTGAATAAATGTCGCTGTCAACAATTTCATTTTAATTTTTGGACTGCTTAGCCCTTACAATGATGCTCATTCCGAGTGTAGCAAATATGGTATGTATTTTTCCTAGCTTGTGATATCATGCCTTTTGTTGTATTATTCTTATATCAAGATTGTCTTAAGTTCAAATGAAGAACTCCCTTTCAGAGCCCTGCTTGATATCATCCAAGGATTAGAACTAGGCTGATTTTCAGTTATGGATCCTGGTATTAGCTCCCTTGTAATTTTCCATGGAATAGAGTGTTTTCGTTACTAGTGCCTAGCTTTTATACGTCTACCCTTGCATCGGTGATAGTGAAAGGGAAGAGCAATATAAATTGGAAGGTGAAATCCACAGAGCATCCAAAAATCCCTGTGTTAGTAGACAGAGGCATGACAGTGCTGCTGTTAAGAACAGTCCCTGGAGTAGAGTGTACTTGCATTCAAGTCTAAATGATGTGTGAAACCAAGGAAGAAGAAAAAGTATTTAATTTCCTTACTACCCACAGTCCACTGACAAGTTCTTGAAACAGAAAGAGTGACCTTCCTCTAGGGACTCAGCTGCCTCAATGTTAGTACTTTGCTAAGGGCAAAAAGGCAACCTTAACCCAACCCACCTGATTTTGCAAGTCTATCTTAACATGTGGAAAAACTTTTAGAAAATTCCTTTATCTCTATACCCCCCAAGATACATGCTGACAATCATCCCCAAGCAAAAGGCCCAAGATATATCTGAAGGGTCTCATGACTAAGGTTTTATTAGATGGTAATAAATGACATTTTCCTAACAATAGCTAGCCCCCTCAAGGTCCTGGAAACCTTGCTTCCAAAATTCCTTAGAGACTTACTTATTCTATCTCTAACCTCCTCCCAACTCCTCATGACCCCACTGTTTCTGCCCAAGGGTCCTGTCCCCGTGCTTTAATAAAACCACCTTTTTGCACCAAAGTTGTCTCAAGAATTCTTCCTTGGCTGTTGGCTTTGAACCCTGACATCTTTTCCTACATCACAATATTCAACAGCTGTATGACTTGAGAAGTCACTTAACCTCTTCCGGCTTTAACTTCACTGTCTTCATCTGTAAAAGGAGGGTTGGTGGAGGTTAAGTAAATATGTGCATGTGTCTCTGTATGTATATGCATATATATAGGTATATATGCATCTACGGTTAAGCGATATATATTTTTTATGTATGTTTTACTTCAAAATATATATGGACATATATTTACTTAAGATTATATGTTTCCACTTAGATATATACATATGATATATATTCATTTAAGATATATACATAGATACATACATATATTTACTTCAGATTTTACATATATAACACAGCAGCATTTTTTGGCAGGTGGTGTTACTTAAATATTAACTATTATTACACTGACTCGTCAACTCCTATATCTGAACTGCTAACGAGTTAACAAAATTGATCTGATGGTTCTAGCCCTGTTTTTCCTTTAAAGTTTCAGTTATAGCAAAATGTCACTTAGGAAATTGAAGAAACACGTAAGGAGAAGCCCTACAGCAAGGTGCTGAGTTAATAGACAGGATAATCATTTCCTGAATACATATGAATGCAGTCTTTGTTGAACTAGCAGAGGGGCTGTTAATGGGCTTTTGTTTGAGAGGGACAGGCCTGAGGAGAACCCTCCTAGCAACTGTGTCTCTTCGCCTACTACTGGAACAGTAGCCTTGCTAGTAGGTATGACCTCCTATAAATCAAAACACTAATACCTGAGCTTCATCAGGACAGAGATTTTATCTGTGTTGGGTCATTGCTGTATCTGCAGAATTCAGGCAAATGCCCTGCGAAGAGTGGGTACACAATAACGTTTTCTTGAATGAATGGAATGAATGGAAACCGTGACCTTTCCTTTAAAATAGGATAACACTAAAAGCAAAACAAACAAAAAGTAAGAGCCTTTCCCACTTCCTGACAGATTTCTGACCCTCACCTGGTGAGCAGGTGAGCAGGGTTGAGGAGCAGTGCGTGAAGGACAGAAGTGCCAACGTGTACCTTTAACAGGTATTTTAGAAGTCAAAGATTTGGTTAATTCACAGGAATATGAAGTGTGGAGTGGTGCCACACTTAACTCAGATTCCTGTGCACGTGTCACATTTGTATTACAAATATTTTGTTCAGTGTCTGATTAACTTTAGCGTCTATACTTATCCTTTTCCCTTACCAGGGTTTTCAGAAATCCTTTACCTATGACGAAGTGTCATACAGTGACACTTTTACTTTCTGCAAAAATTCTCAAAATTATTCCTGACAACTGCCTAAATACATACTCATTTCTACTGCCATAGCAAACATTTTTTGAAAACAGAAAGAAGTCCCCTTTCATAGCATGGATTAATATATTAACTAAGAATTTGAAGCGGAAACTATTCATCTGTACACACTGTAAGTTTTCCTAATTATCTTTGTAATGAAAACTGAGAAAGTATTAGTCATCCCTGTCTGAGCTATACTCAATTCTACTTGTCTTTTCTAAATATAATAAAACAACAACAAAGGACATTATTAACTGATTAGACACGATTTCTTAAAATGTTTTTTATCATCTAAGTTTGGAGCTTCCAGACATTAATAATGAGTCACCAAAATGCTATCATTGATTTATAATGCACTTAGCACATCAGGTTTGGCCCACAAACTGTGGGTCCAGAAGGAAAAAGAAAGATGTTTACAAGTGAGCTTTGACAGAAATCACTGAAAACACATAATATCTGTAGTCATGGTAAACAATTAGGCCTAATTCAAGTATAATGAAGACTCAGGTTCATTTTATTCAAAGGAACTGTTTCTATTCTTGAAGCTTCATGTAGAAAGAGTCCTTAGGGTTAGAACACTTTTGAGGGTGGTATAATTTTACTTGGCCTTTGGGCATATAAGGTATACACTTTACAACAAAAATTAACACAGGATATGATCAATGTTAACATACTTGGCGTTTAAGGCTAATCCACATTGGAAAAACAATCATTTCCAGGATGGAGATCAAATATCTTAACACAGTGTTACCTGTCTGAGTTGCTAGAAAAGATTTAAAAATCCATCACAGAATGTACTTTCACATTTGTCAGTTTCTTTCCACTTGTGTGCTAGAGGGAGGCACTTAAAGAGTTATTAACGGTTTTAGGAGTGCAAGACATTTCAGCAGTGATTGGCAAATATGGCAGGGAATTAAAATGAAATTGTATTAAAAAGAAAGTAAACAAATCACTAAATCAGATAATTTTGCCAAATCTTGTAAAGATCAGTAATTTCTGATTTGAGTAACTTACTTGCTTAAAAAAAGATTAGTGGTTATCACCCACCCATGCCCAAATAAGTGAACAGCTTCTGATGTTAAGGTACAATGGCTTTGCTGTCTGGGCTCATAAGGGGTTTTAAATATTGACAAGTACTTTCAGTTATGTTTCGAGTAATATTTCAAAATACTGTATTATGCATAGGTTCCAAAGTGTCAGAGAAACTAAAATGTCGAATAGAACATACTGAGTTTAGTAAAAGGTATAAAAATTAAAAGGCTAAAAACCCACTCCGTTTTAAACATGTAAAAATAAATCGAATTGGTTCGTGGGAATCGAGTGACTTTTTTTTTTTTTTTTTTTTTTTATTTAGTTGGTATGTACTGCACCCGCCACAACACGTTGGAAAGTAGGTCCTGGTACACACTGAGGAATATCCAACCAGGTAAATACATCAGGGTGATGAGGCCCATGAAATTGAGCGGATAGTGAGAATAGTCCCAGGAACAAGCTCCGCACATGCGGAGTCCCAGACCCCAGGACAACTCCCATACATAGATGAAGATCACGTAGATGGGCATTCGCTTCCAGGTGCTCCAACCACGACTCCAGTGGAGATGGAAGTAGAGCTTTTCCACCACGAAACTGCAGCTGCCATACATAAAGAAGGACCAGAGCGACGTGTGGCCGCTGGATGCCCCATCTCCCTGCCCCAGTAAATTAAAGAAGAAAGTGAAAAAGATCTCATCCAAGAAGCCGTGCATTCCGAAGAAAAGAAAGCGGAGTAGACCCGGAAGCCCCTGACTGGGGGCTCCCCCGACGCCCCTGCCACCTGCAACCACAGGGGTCCCGGCGCCCAAAGGGGCGGGGGGTGTGCCCGGCCAATGCTGCTGCTGCTGCTGCTGCTCTGGCTGCCGCCGGTACCGCAAGCGCAGGAAGCGCTTCAGAAACACATGGCAGTGGTAGAGCGCCAGCACGTACTGCAGCCCTAGGTCCAACGTGCCTGGCACCGCCGCGACCCCTGGCCCGCTGCGCAGGCCAAGCAGCAGCGCCTGGCCGGCCAGGGTCTGCAGTGCCATGTGGGCCGAGGGGTAGAGGAGAAAATTGAAGACGAAGGCGCTGGGACAGTGCCGCTGCTGTAGGTAGACCTTCTCCAGAGCGAAGTGGGTGAGCGAGTGCAGCAGGCAGCGGTAGGGCGAGGAGAAGCCCAGCATCCGAAGGTCCGGGCTGCTAGCAAAGCGCCGAACTGAGGACACGAGCACGTCCAGGGTGATCCCGTGCATCCCGTAGAAGTAGAGGCGCATCCAGGCGGGCAGCGTAGCGCGGTCGGCCGGCGCTTCAGCAGTGGACAGCAGCTCTGAGCGGCTGGCCGCAGGTTCGCCTCCCCGCCCGCGGGGGCCCCCGGGACGCCTCGCCGCGCTGCTCCTTCGCGCGCGACCCTCGCAGTCCGCATCGCTGCCCGCCATGGGCTCAGAGGCTGCCCGGGCACCTGAGCCCGCGCCGCCTCCGGGTGCGTGGAGCTGCAGGGCGGAGGAGCCGAGCGCCGCGCCGCCTCCCGGCCGCTGCCGGCCCCCGGGGGGCGCGCAGGGAGCTCCGTCCCCGCCGCCGCCGTGCGGCAGCCGGAGCTTGTGTATTCGGGAGACGCGCCGGCCTCCCGGCTAGCCGAGTCCCCCCGCCGCGGCCCCACCGCGCCCTGCCCTCCAGTCCAGGGTGAGGTGCAGCCGGCGCCTGCACTCACTCTGCGCGGCCTAATGGGCGCCGCGGCCCGGAGAGGGGCGGCGGTGCTGGGGCTGCAAGGAGGAGTGCGGAGGCTGCTGCAAAGCCCTTCTCCTCCGCTGCTCAGCCCCGCCGCCCTTGCTGCGGGCTCTTGAAGCGTAAAGGGAACAGTGACGCCCCATCCCCCGTCCCTCCCCATGCCCTTCTCCGCCTTTCTCGGCCGCTCCCGCCTTGGCGGGGCCCCCTCCCGGACCCAGCCTCCGAAGCCAAGTCCCGCGGGGGTCCGCTGGAGAAGGCCGCACCGTGCTTCTCCGCTCCCTTCCCCGTCTGCACCAGGGCCCCCGGCGGTGCAGGAAGCGTTTGTTGGTGGGGAGGCGGGAGTGAAGAAACACCTAACAGGTGTGATTGCGAGCTGATGGGCAATCCCTGTATCCCTGTATTGCGGAACCAGAGCCAGGGCCTGGAGGGCAGAGGCGAATGGTCTGGTGCCACAAACCAGAGGCCGAGCCTGAAACCAAACTGTGGTGCTGTCTATTTAATGTTCTAATTCAAAGCCAGCTGTGTCCCAGTCAAAAAGAACAAACAGGAGACTCCATGCCTGCAGGCCCCCAGCATCTGAAACGTTGCCTGGTTCACTTTTTTCACTCTCTCTCCCTGACCAGTCTGCTTTCCTAGGTTGGTCTACTGTGGGCCAAAGGCAGATTCTGAGCCCCCAGAATTATGAAATGATTTGAGGCCAGCTGGGTTGGACATTGCTCTGGCTGCCGCAGAGTCTCATAACCAGAAGAGTACCTTTGCTCACACTGGCACCCCCCAGTGCTGCTTCTCTTCTTGAGAAACCGGGTCATCCCAGAGATGGACGGTGAAATATTGGGTGAAATTATTGATTTGTTTGTTTGTTTATCGTCTATCTATCTAGAAGAGAGGGTGGAGGAATCTAGAACTTTGGTGTTTGGGGGGCTGCACTTTTTAATCCAGTTTTGAATTGGATTCTGAATCCAAAGCTCAGGGTTAGAATTGAAAAAGATTGAAAAGAAACTGAGAGGGGCGCCTGGGTGGCTCAGTTGGTTAAGCAACTGCTTTCGGCTCAGGTCATGATGCCAGAGACCCGGAATCGAGCCCCACATCGAGCCCCACATCGGGCTCCCTGCTCAGCGGGAAGCCTGCTTCTCCCTCTCTCACTCCCTCTGCTTGTGTTCCCTCTCTGGCTCTGTCAAATAAGTAAAATCTTTAAAAAAAAAAAATCACTTCATCACCAGAAGTAAAGGTAATGCATCTTACAGTTCAACACCTAGTTATGCACTTCTTAATCTTTTTTCAGTCACAACTCACTTTGTCCTCAATCCTGTGACAACAGAGCTAGAGGTATTTTCTTTTCTCTTCTTTTCTTTTCTAAGGTTTTGTTTATTTATTTGACAGAGAGAAACACAGCTAGAGAGGGAACACAGGCAGGGGGAGTGAAGGAGAAGCATGCTTCCCGCCAAGCGGGGACCCAGATGCAGGGCTTGATCCTGGGACTCCAAGATTATGACCTGAGCAGAAGGCAGTTGCTTAACCAACTAAGCCACTCAGGCACCCCTAGAGGTAATTTTCTAATTCATTCTTATCAAGTAAAATCAGAAAATGCAACTTGCCAAAACTTACACACTGTTAGTGGCAAGGTTTTTTTTTCTTTTTTTTCTTTTCTTTGCTTCCTTCCTTCCTTTCTCTTTCTTTTTCTTCATTCCTTCCTTTCCTTTCCCCTTCCTTGCTTCCTTTCATTTCCTTTCCTTTCTCCCTCCTTTCCTTTCCTTCTTCCTTCTTCCTTCTTCCTTTCCTTTCCTTTCCTTTCCTCCCTTCCTTCCATCTTTCCTTCCTTCCTTCCAGGCAGGCATTTATTTATTTATATTTATTTGACACACACATAGAGAGAGCAAGCACAAGCAATAGTGAACAGCAGCAGAGAGAGGGGGAAGTCAGTCTCCCCGCTAAGCTGGGAGCCTCGGTCCTGGAATCTTGACCTGAGTAGAAGCAGATGCTTAACTTACTGAGCCACCCAGGAGCCTCATGATACCACCACCCACAGAAAACCCTTATTAATATTCTGGTTTCTCATTTAAACTCCAAAACTCCTCCTTCCAGACTACCCTGCCTGTCTTACAAAGTGTCTCCAGCCCACTGGAGGGTTCTAAGTGCCTACCCTGATAAGCTCACTGATCAGCGCTCAGAAGAGAGAAGTCCTTTTACTTTGAATAGCCTGGCTTTCTTTGACCCTCTGGGAAGGGTGCAGTTCCTAGAAATCTGTTTGCTCATCTCTTTCCTTAGCTAAGTGCTGGTTCTGTTTCCTGCCAGGTGGTGACTACTGGGTGGTTTTCTTCTTCTCACTACTTGGCCTGACCTGTGTGACCAGGTCTCTTCTGTCAGTGGTCATGTTGGTGACATACTGCTTTCCTCTGTAGTGATGACTGCTACAACTCTTGCTTTAGAGAAGATATAATTCTAATATTTATATCCTAGATAAATTTTATTTATAATTTTTTCACTCAACAAACAGTTATGGAATGTGTATGTGTGATATTTTGTGCTACACCTTGGACATAAAAAAAATGAATAGATCAAAGTCTACTCCTCTTGAAGTTTCAAGTATAGCTTACTAAAAAGACATATTTGTTTATTGAATAAATTGGAAATAAATAAAAGTAAAAAGTCAAAGAAGTACACATCGCCCATGATACGACCACCCACAGAAAACCCTTATTAATATTCTGGTATGCAGTCTTCCAACAATATTACAGTAGCACCAGAGGAAATTATATTATGCATTCCTTTTATAACTGGTAATTTGCTCTTGTCACTTATGGGTGATTAGGGAGCATCTTTCCATGTGGTAATCTTCTACATTATTGGTTATGATGACAACAGACTCCTTTGTAGAGATACACCATAAATTTGTTTAGCTAATCCCCAATTTTTGGCTAGTGAGACTGTTTCAAAAAGTTTTGCTGTTATAAACTTTTATGTGATAAGCATTCCCTTAATTATCTTTTTCATGTAGCCATATTTATTTACGTAGACTACATACCTTACAGTTCAAATGGAGAATCAAAGTTATACACATATTAAGGCTTTGGCTTTTACTAAATAGCCCACCAGTGGCCTTGCCGTTGCCTTTGAAAACTTTTGTAGGATGGGACTAGGAAGTCATGGCTGGTGGGAGACTAGCCATATGGTACAGTCTTGGTGTTGAGAATATACATTTGGGATGTGCCCCATGATGTCTTGTACTGATTAGGCAATAATAAAGATAACCTTTGAAAAAAATATGATATGATTAAATAAAATATAAATGTATTATTTTGAATGATATGCTGTTACTTCTATCTCTCCACATATAAAATTCCATTACTCATATGTCCCTCTAAAACAGATACTTCCATCCCTCCCTTCCCCACCGCTCCCTCACATCCAGTTTGCATACATACGAACATTTTTGTGTCAGTCATGCCACAACCAAAGCATGATCTTTATGCTCAAGCGTCTCACCATCTAGGGAGGGAGGTGGATAAACAGAGACCACAAAGCTGAATAATACAACTTATGACAGAAGAAAAGCCTGAGTGTGTTTGCGCACCCAGGAGTGGGGCTGGGCTCTAATTAGCAATAGGATCTTCATATTCTTCCAGTATACTAACCCTGATGCCTGAATATCTCTCAGCCCCCATATTTAGCATTTATTTGCTATTGTGCTAAATAGCAATTTAGCAATTACTGTATACTATTTTCACTCTCCAAAATCTCCTTTAAAATATTTTTATAGTTTATTTTCTGCTTTCCATTTCCAATACTATCACTCTTGTTCAGACCCCTGTCACCTCCACCAGACTATTCCAATAACACGCTGATGTATCCAGCCCAAGCCTCTTTATCCTCCTCTCATCTATCTTGGCTACTGTTATCAGTATAACTTCCCTCAAATAACTGAAGATTTCATCACATACTTTCAAAAGGTTTCCCTGACTTATTGCACGTACCCAAGCTCCTTTTCTTGATCATCAAGATCAAGTAATGATCTAATTTTCCATTGTTATTTCTTGTACTCATCTTCAGTAACCTTTATCAGACCCCCTCCTACTTCAGTAAATCCTATCCATTCTCCAAGGCCTGTTCATATTGATACCTCCATAAAACTGGGCCACACTTCACCTGCCCGAAGTATTCTGGTTGTTGATATATCATGAATTTTATCATGCACTGACTTTTTTTTTTAATTTGAGAGAGAGAGGGAGAGAGAGGGAGCACAAGTGGGGAGCGGCAGAGGGGAAAGAATCCCAAACAGGCTCTGTGCCTCCTGCGGAGCCCAAGACAGGGTTTGATTCCACAACCCTGAGATCATGACCTGAGCTGAAATCAAGAATTAGATGCTTAACCAACTGAGCCACCTGGGTGCTCCCATCATGTATTGCGCTTTTATTGTTACCCTGAATTTTTTAGAATGTCTCTTATCTATGTTTTGTTACATTGAAAGCTCATCTGAGTCACAAGTACTCTCAGCATCTCTGTAGCTCCTAGCATAGAAACATACACAGAGAGGCAACCATTCAACTTCTGTGAATTCTGATGTTGATTTAAATGGCTACTGTTTGGTCATTCTCAATCTTCACCAATTAGATTATATGTGAATAAAATCCAGTAATATTGATATGAACTAGGTCATGTACATTTCTCCTAATCTTCCACATTTTAATAACCAGAGTGAAGAACATCTAACTGAGCTCCAAACGTCTTCTTCCCTCTCCTTTCCTCCTGCTAAGGATTTCTAGAGAGAACAACTCTTTTTTTTCTCACCACCAGGCTGTATAAATCCTTCTGTCATGAAATTGTCTTACCTAGAAATCTTTTTTATAGAAAATTATGGCTGAGGAGGGCAGAAAGGAAGAAGGAAGGGGAAACATATGGAAAGGTAGAAAGTAAGCATGACTGTGTCTGGCCTTCCAAACATTCCTTATGTTCACATACATGGCAGACATAATTACTGCGGCAGTAGGTGCAGAGCTTGCCCTTGAATCCCATTCAACAGAATGATACAAGAAGACATCATCAATTAACAGGAGCTGGCAAGAAAAAGGAATTATATGTGGCATTTCCATTCTGGAACGTACATGGGGCAATGCGCACTTATCTCTTTTTGGGTAAATTAAATATATGGTAATTTGCATTTATACACATATGTTCTCATGAGTGGAATAATTGTTTATTCTATAAAAGTTCTTTCTCTGGTAAGCAAATCCTCACAGTACAACTTTTGAGATCACAACCTTTCCTAGTACATTAAGTATGTTATTGTCTGAGTTACACACAACTATTTTTTTTAATATTGACATGAGGTGAGTTCTTTTTTGTGTTTAAGGCTAAAAAAAATCATTGTTTGGAGTCAGAATCAACAATAAATGGGTTAGAATTTGTATAACTTTTTTTTTAAAGACTTTATTTATTTATTTGAGAGAGAGAGCGAATGAGACAGAGAACATGAGGGGGAGGGTCAGAGGGAGAAGCAGACTCCCCACTGAGGAGAGAGCCCTATGCAGGACTTGATCCTGAGAATCCAGGATCACGATCTGAGCTGAAAGCAGTCGCCCAAACAACTGAGCCACCCAGGTGCCCTTGTGTAACATTCTTAAACTGAGTTTCAACAAAACTACTATACTATCAGGTATTTATTTTATAGCAGGGATCTAGGTTCATTCAATTCAGTTATGTATAGACAGATTTTTTTTTTTTTTTTGCATTTACACAGAACTTTATAGTCTATAAAGTGCTTTCATTCTTCTTTTCTCATTGGTTCCTTGAAACAGTGTGTGATAGGAAAGAAGTATCATTTACTGAGAGGGAAATTCCAAAATAGGTATATTGTATTTCAAGGGTTAAAATAACTCTTGGAGAGGCTGAGGCTAGGCCCAAGCCTAGATGGTTTAATTTAGCTTTTATTTAATTTAGGCAACAACATTATATATGAACTATACTTTGATTTAAAAAATCCAATACTTTCATATCTTCAGTATTTATAAGGTACAAAAGCTTATGCAGAGAAAATTTCCCTCAGACATCTGTCCCTCACCCACTCATTTCCTTTTGGGGCAATATTATTAGGTTAGTATTAGTTAGTCTGCTATCTATGCAGAGATATTCTATGCATATTCTAGTGAACGGAAGCCTCCTCTACTGTTTTTTATGCTGATGCTAATATACTGTACACATTATTCTGCATCTTACTTTTGTCACCTAGTAACTCTGCATAGAAATCATTCCAAATCTATACATAAAGAACTCATCTTTAACTTTTATTTGAAATAATGAAGCACTACTGCATTTATTGAGTGAATCACTATGGATCTAACGAGGCCCTCATCAGTGAGCATTCAAATGGTTTAAAATCTCTTGTCATAGTAAAAATGCTTCAATATATACAAATATACAGATGACTAATAGACACCTGAAAAGATGCTCAACATCACCCATCATTAAGGAGATGCAAATCAAAACCATATGAGATATCACCTTATACCTGTCAGAATGGCTAAAATCAAAAGGACAAAAAAATAACAAGCATTGACAAGCATGTGGATAAAAAGAAACACTTGTAAACTGTTAGTGGGAATATAAACTGGCAGAGCCACAGCGGCAAACAGTATGGAGCTTCCTCCAAAAACTAAAATAGAAATACCATATGATCCAATAATTCCACTATTAGGTATTTACCCTAGAAATAAAAATGAACGCTAATTCAAAAATATATATGCAACCCTACTTTTACTGCAGCATTATTTATAATAGTCAAGATATGGAAGCAACCTAAGTGTCCACTGATAGATGAATAAGATGCCACACACACACACACACACACACACACACACACACACACACACAGATAGAGGAATATTATTCAGCCATAAAAAGGATGAGATTGTGCCTTTGGAGACAAGATGGATGGACCTAGAGGTTATTATGCTGAGTAGAATAAGTCAGACTGAGAAAGACATATACCATGTTTTCACTCATAGGTGGAATCTAAAAGAAAGCAACAACAAAAGAATAAACAAACAAAAAGCAGAATCAGGCCTCTAAATACAGAGAACAAACTGATGGATGCCAGAGGGGAGGGAGTGGCAGGGTGAGCAAAATGGGGCAAGGGGAATACAGGCTTCCAGTCAGGAAATGAATAAGTCATGGGAACAAAACGCACAGCACAAGGAATATAGCCAAGGATATTATAACAGCTTTGTAAGGTGAGAGATGGTGGTGAGCAGAGCATAATGTATAAACTTTGTTGAATCACTATGTTGTACACCTCAAACCAACGTGACACTCTGCATCAGCTATACTCAAATTTAAAAAATGCTACAAGAAAAAAGCCTTCAACACAAGTCATTTCACAGTGCGGGAGACTATGACTATGTGGGAGACTATGATATAGCAGTGAAGTTAATAGGTGAAAGGATGCGTACCTTTGTGATTTTAATAGATACTACCAAATTGTTTTCCTAAGACATTGGATCAGTTTGCACTCCTGTCGGGGATGGTGAGTGATCTGCCCCTCCCAAGCCGCCAGAAACTTTGGTGGAGGTACCCGTGAATGTGAATGAAAGTCCCTCTGCCCCCCCCGCCCCCCCAATCCAGAAAGCCATGTTCCCTGTGGGCTGAGGCAATATGTCCTTTGTGTGCTTATCCAAGACATATAGTTCCATTTAATCCTCCTCCTGGTAATCATATCTCTGTATCTCTTATCCGTATTCCTTGCTCCCTCTGCCTCAATGGTCTCGGCTTCTGCGGATTTAAGTAATCACTCTGCACCCTAAAGTGATGTGAGTCTATTCATAAACTTCCCTTTTTTCCTGACCTTCACTTATACTATGTGTTTATAACACTTTCCTTTATAGCAGAAATCAGTAGTTGATAATTATAACCTGCATAGATACACTTTGATTGAGACTATATCAATACCCACTTAATAGTTTAAATGTAGTTACTTAAAGTTTCCACAACCACCCATTCACCTTTTGCCTGTGTGACCACTCTCTGCCTTGCGTGGTTAGAGGAGAAAACATTCCATTGAGATAAGATAGACAGAACCAAATGTTTGCCTAAAGCTAAATTGATGTGACTTATCATACACCCTTCCCTTGAGATGATCTGTAACTAAAAAGCTTTAAAGAAAGAACCCTGAAGACACAGTTTTTCAAGAGATTCCCACACCACTCTTCGCGTCCCATCTCCTCATATCGCTGACTCTGTCACCATCTTCTGGGAACCCTGACTGTTGCTGGGGCCGGCTCCCGGCACACTCCCACCAGCCACTATGAAAGGGCCTATTTCCACATACTCTCACCAATAATGTTTTGTCATATATTTTTATGCTTGCCAATTTGAGAGATGAAAACTATTTCATCAGTGGTTTTAATTTTTAGTTGTCATATTGAGTACAGTGGGGCATTACATCAAGTATAGAGCTATTTGTCTTTCCTCTTCTTCTATAAACTCTCTTTTCATATCCCTTTCCACTGGGGTGATAGGTCATTTTTTATTTAGCAACAACAGTCTTCAGGTATTAGGGAAATTCATTTCTTGTGTGATGCACAAGACTTTTGGATCTAAATTTCATGTTCCCACCATTAAATAAAAAATCATTATCAATGACAGTGATTCTAGAAATTGTGAATCTTTCACATTATTTATTTGCATGTAATGATACTCTCTTTGTTTCTTTCCTGTAGGATTATCTCATCTCTGTAATGGACTTACAGTGTCGATGAATTTCAACTTCCCACTCATTTTCCGTATTTCTGAAGCATCTTTAGGGTACCTTGTGAAATCCTACTCTTACCTTTGAGTACTCCTTCTTAGCAAAAGGCACTTCCCTTTTCTGATTGTTTTTTACCCAAATACCCAGAAACAATTTCTAAACTTCCAAAATTTAGAATTTCACAGTGGCACAGATCTCTTTGGAATCTAAGCTATTTGGGTGCTCAGATTTGTCTGCAGATGTATGATAACAAGTGGTATTCCCTGAGTTATTCCTCTTCATTCTTGACCCATGGCAGTTGTCCTGCTCTACATCTACCTCTCTAGCACGGTGTACCTCTCCCCGTCCGCTGACCCGATGGATCCGTCCTGAAAGAAACTATTGTACCACTTTTTCCCACGCTCTCCTGTCCATAGATGAATTTTAGTGGATTATTGTTAACCAAATACAAATCCTGAAAACATAAAGAACAGATTGTAATCGACAAACCCTTTGTTTTCAAGTTATTTATGTGGCTTTTCAGCTATAACACAAAGCTCTCTTTGTCTCTGAATAACAGAAAGAACTTCTTAACTCACCAAGTATTTAAATCTACTCAATATGATGGGTGAGCTAATGCGTGAATCCTGGCCTGGTACTAAGGAAGTACTGTGAAAAACGCCTTCTCAAGCCATGCATGCTGCTCAGTTTGCCACCCTGAGTGGTACTTACGTAAAAGACTGAGAGGAATCAGGAAAGGTTTAAAGATTTACAGTGGGAGTAATTCAAGTAGTTAGGAAATTGAGTCTCTAAAGAAAGGCATAAGGACCCATGGTTTTTTAGGCTGCAAAAGAGAAGTCTCTCGAGTACTTTAATACTGTGTTTCTGGGTCATAACATAAACATGGAAAGAATGGTGCTTATGTGGTCTTTATCTGGGGATGACGGAAAATAAGCACATGAATGAAGAGGAAGAATATAGGTTAGAAACTGGATAACACTTTGAATACATTCCTCATTTAAAAAAATAAGGATGTGCTCTTTTCTCTACATATATTATAGTTTAATAAAAAGTTTAAAAAAAAAGAAGCAACTGATTTTTATCTTTGTGGGATACCTTTGGAATGGTCAGAGAGCTACACAGTTTCCTAAAGCTTAGTGCTAATATTATGGCCTCTGCCGTCAGATTTCCTGGATTAAATCCTAGCTCTACTTCTTTCCGTTCGGATGACCTTGGGCAAACCTCGCTCCTCATTTCTCCTAGCCTCATTCTTCCCTTCTAAATTAGGTATAATAATAGTTTTTGTTACGAGGATTATTACCGGAAGCCAGCACAGGTTGAACCAGGAATCCCTGAAGGAAGGACCATGTTGGTGAATGAGAGACCCCAAAGATTCTTTTCGATCACCTGCCAGGCATCTCTAAGTTGCTGGCTTTCAGTGTCTTTATTTATAGACAACAAGTTAAAGGAAACAAGTTAAAGATTCTCATGAAGCAAAAATCTTTTACAGAATATGTTTTTTGACCACACAGTGTCTTTATCAGAGAAACATAGTGCTTTGATGAAACACAGTGCTTTGATCAGTGAAACACGTTTTTGCAGGTGCACATATCTACAATTTACGTAAACTCCCTCAACCAAAACAGGGACATGTTAATTAGTAAGGTTTTCTATGATTTCTTACATCTGGTTCCCAGACAATAAAGGGTAGAGTAATCATATGGTGTTTTTAAAGCAGGTCTTACAGAAAAGCAAGCAATAAAAAAGGCTTAGATGCACTATGTATAAGTTTTAGCTACATTACTAATACAATGGCCAGGAGTTAGTCTGTCTAGCATCAAAGAGAAAGATAACTTATTTTGCAAAGGTAAAAGTGCTTGCCCAAGCCTCTTTTCTATGACTGGGTGTGGAACTCCTTATTTATGAATCCTTTGTGTGCGAGGCAATGTTCTTGTTAGTACAGTTTTATTTTTTATTTTTTAAAGATTTTATTTATTTGCCAGAGAGAAACACAGCCAGAGAGGGAACACAAGCAGGGGGAGTGAGAGAGGGAGAAGCAGGCTTCCTGCCGAGCAGGGAGCCTGATGTGGGACTCGATCCCGGGTCTCCAGGATCATGACCTGTGCTGAAGGCAGTCGCCCAACCAACCGAGTCACCCAGGTGCCCCAGTACAGTTTTATTTCTTATATGAAGCCCTTTATTTAGCCATTCAAGAGCCCTGACAATATCCTCCACAGGCTGCAGGAACTTTAAAGGGACAGTATAAAAGTACACTCTTAAGGACTGTAAGGGAGTCTGGGTTTGGCCTAGAGCATCCTGAGGCCCAGTCAAGCCTAATGTGCTTTACTTTTAGAATAAAGACCAATCAGTAGAAAGAGGAGATGCCAGTTTCACACCATCGGCAGGAGCAGGGCTCAGACTGCCCTTTTCCTTACTGTGACCATGTCAGGCCTAGTGGGGTTATTTTCCGGTGGCAGGAGCTGTGCTTCTACTGCTACCTTCTCACCGAGACTTACAGAAGTCACTGAGTTTTCCCGTGAGGCAGGGGCTGTGCTCAGACTGCCATCTTCCCCATGGTGACTCCATCAGCTTGCGAGACCCGGGCAGCTCCCGGCAGGTTATATGAGATAATGTACATGCCCTAGTTATGATTTGGTTTCGTTTTAAAGGCAAAATATCCAAATATTAGTAGTCCAAACAAGACACATTGTTTCTGTCTTATGAATAATTCTCCCTAGGCACCTGGGGCTGCTGTGTGTTCCTGGCATGCAGGTACCAGCTCATGGGGTTGCTGGACTGCGGGTGATTTCCATCTCTAAGTACCTGTCTCTCCTAGCCACGTAGTCGTCTGCATTCTCGCATCAAGAAGGATAAGGAAAGGGCTTTTTTGAGAGCACTTCCATTTCCAGGCCATTGGTCAGAATTTAGTTGCATAATGACAGCTAGCCAAGGAAGGTTGGGATGCATAGTCTCTTTCCAAGTAGCTATGTACCTAGCCACAAATCATGGGTTCTCTTAGTATAGATAAAGAAGAATATAGTTATTGAGGGAGGACATATATTTAGAAAGAGCAACTTCTGCTACAGAATACAAAACGCTTAGTGTAGAATCTAGCAATAAACACAAACTCTGTTTTTGCAAACTCAGATTCATATATCCAGTATACCATCAGTTATTTACACCTGGGTGTTGAGTACCAGCTCAACATTTCTAAAAATGAAGTCATTTTATTACTCATTCTTCCCTCTCTCCCATTGTTTCTCCTCAGAGAATATGGTCCTTGCCTTTCCTAGTCTTGGCTAATGGCATCACCACCTATCCACCTTGGAGTCTTCCTCTGCTCCCCGTTTTGCTACACTCACTACATTTAATTAGTTTTGAAAAACTATCCCTTCTCCTTGGGAGATGTCCCTTGGATACAGCCTCTTTTTTCTACCCTTACTATTCTCAACTTTAACTTCACAACTCTTCAGGGCCCTTCCCAGTCGGACTCCAGCTTAGTATTCAACCCAACCCACTTTGTACGCTTTGTACTCCGTGTTTTAAAAAAAAATAAGCAAATAGAGGCACCTTGTTGGTTTGGTCAGTTAAGCATCTGCCTTTGGCTGGGGTCATGATCCCAGAGTCCTAGGATCAAGCCCCACATGCCCTGCATCAGGCTCCCTGTTCAGCAGGGAGCCTGCATCTCCTTCTGCTGCTCACCCTGCGTGTATACACACATTCTCTCTCTCTCTCTCTCTCTCTCTCTCTCTCTCTGTCAAATAAATAAAATATTTTAAAAAATAAGCAAAAATATTCAAAATTTTCAGGGAAATTTTGAACAAAATGTTTATTGAATTTTTAACAAAGATTGATAAAAAAAATCTACATAAGCATCTAGCTTTGAATACTGCAATCAATGCAAAATCAGAAACACTTTTCGGAATAGGGCATCTCTATATGTGTCTCAACAAGTGAAACAGTTGCCCTGGGGTGGGGAGAGAATTTACCTTCATTTCATTTATAGTCCCCTCTCTAAAGCCTATAGACTCTCAGGAAATTGAGAACATTTCAGAGATATCTGCTTCTGCTCCAACTTTTCCCCCATACTTTGCTAAAGATTTGCCCATGATCCATAAATGAATTAATCTCTTGTAATAAAAATAAACTTGCTTTATAGGCAGTTGAACCCTAGCTATTTGGTCACTGTAAGTTCTTAATCACTTTCCTTTCTGGTATGTTAAATGTTCAGACTCTTTTCCCTTGCTGTGATGCAAACTTATGCAAGACTTTGAATCCAGAATTTGGAATCTGAATTATCATGTCTGCCTTATTTGCTTAATCCAACAGTCTACCTGAGAAGGCATTTTCATGAACGTAAGGGACATAATGCAGACTATATATACATCTAACTAGGGGAGGATAAGAGTTAAGAAACTTCAGTTGTTTTAAGTTTAGACTCTGGAGTTGGAAGGGCGTAATTCTAGCTCTATTACCTCTTGGCCATGTGACCTTTGATAAGTTCCTTAGGGTTAGATTAGTGCTGTACTGCTCTTGGAGTTTTTATTTTTGTTTTTATTTTAAAGATTAAGTGAGTTAATATATGCCATGCTCTTAGACCAATGCCTGGTTCATAGCAGATACCAAGAAATGATAGGATTTCAGGTAATTAATCCTTGAGTTCTATCTTAGGTTGCTAGATGAAATACAGAATATTTGTAAAACACTATGAAATTATAATATTACTGTTCCTTACTTTGCAGATCAGGAAATAGGCTCAGAATGGTTAGATATTTTCCCAACTAAATTGTGAGCTGGAATTTGAATCTAAATCTGTCTATTTCTCAAAGCTGAACTTTTAAAATAAAAATATCAGCTGGTGTTGAAATTGGTATGTGTCAAATTCACAAATGCTCTAACCTACTTGGGTTTCCTCCTTTCCTTCTTCCAGAATAGGCACAACCAAAAGCTTACAATTCTAATTGAACTAATACTAAATTAGTTCCTTCCTGAATTACAGTCAATCTTTTCCCTGATAATAAAAAGTCTTTCCTTCTCGGATTTCTCATTCTTTGTTTTTATACAACACAATATGGTTGTTGTCATTATTATTATTGGGAATCCAGCTCTACCAATAATCAAAAAATTATATTTACTGTGTACATTTATGTGTCAAAATGTGCTAAATGACCCATATATAACTTCATTTAACCCACTCAACAATCAAGTAATTGTTGCCGAGGGGGCATTTGGCAACATCTGGAAAGAATTGTGATTGTTCCAAGGGGTGTACTGGCATCTAATGAATAGAGAGACCGAGGGTGCGAAAAACATCTTATAAAGCACAGGACAGCTCCTTAAAACAAAGAGCTATCTGGTACAAGATGTCAGTAGTACAGAGGGGAGACAGGCAGTATAAAGTATTACGACCTCTGTATTACAGATGGAGAAAGCTCAGAGAGGTTAAATAACATGCCCAGGGTTATGTAGCCTATAACTGAGACAGCCAGGCCTGGCACCTAGATATATTTAACTCCTATTCCATGTTTCCCCCCACAAAGAGGCAAAAAGAATTTCAGAGTAGAGAAGGTGAAGGTTAGTATACCGACAACCATAAAATTGCTTTAAGGGATAATTAAATGAAAATACAGGATTGTTAAGTGGAGTGTTTAGCAAAAGCTTCTGACCTTGCTTTGACACCTGAAGTTAGTGCCTAGAGGATCTGATACAGAGACAGAGAAGTAAAACTAATCATGTCAGTAAACAAAATCATTTTTTCTTCTTTCACTTAATCACTTTCTTTTTTGTTTTTGAAAATGTTGTTGCTGGATGTTGAAGCTTGAAAAAAGACATGGGCAATCAGATGAAATTATTCAGGTTTCCAGGAAAGAAGAACATCAAAAAGTGTTCCATCATGGCTTCACTAAAAATAAACACATTATAATGGATCCAAAATTCACACCAAGAAAGAATTGATATTATGGTGGTATACTGCCTGAAATGCCAAACAATCTTAAATGAGTTAATAGGAGCTTAGAAAATATAAACAGAGCATTTGGCTTATTAAAAAACATAACTGTCTGCTGACAACTCTTATTTTAAAGCTCATGTTAGCAATTGACAGAGACTAAACCTAAGTATTTTAGACTTTCGTTCACAAAGAAGAAATAAAACTCCTCTGAACCATATCCATAGTATTTCCACAGTAGCAAGAGGCAGAACAGGGCAATGATTCTATATGGAAATTAAAGACAAGGTCAGATGTTACCTCTATATTTTGGAACTTAGGGGGACAGATGGAATAGAGGTATTTCCAACTGCAAGGCAGTGTGTAGCTTTGAAGATGATGTCTTTAGACCAAGAAGCCTTCAAATGTAATTCCCTGATCCACTTAGATTGGTTTATGGTGCCTCTACCAAGCATCTCTAGAAGACCTGCTAACTCATCTTTCAGAGCATTTACCAATATCATTATTTTTGTTTACTATCTGTTTCCTCAAGACCATGCACTTTGTGAGGGTAGGGTTTGTGTCTAACTTTTATCATATTAGATATCTCCCTAATGACTTCTTGAATGTACAGAAGTTCTCAGATATAGGTAGTTTAAAGAGATATGCAGATTATACAAAAAAAAGCACCTACGTCAGGGTAAATAGATATATAAGTCATTCACGTACCCAGAAAAATGAAAATGGAGAGAAAAGGAGATAGACTGAAATCAGAAGTGGAATAAGAAGCTAAAGATAGATTCCCAAGAAGCATTCCTAGTGATCAGACCACAAGAAACAAAGGGCCCTATTTGAAGATTTTTTTTTTCTCTTAACCCATAGAATAGTAGATGAGCGGGATCCCAACACTTTCTCTTTCCTCTCTCTAAATTATGCAGTTCTCACCTCCTCCAGCTGAGATGTGCTCAAGAGAAAGAAATGACTTGGTGGCTATTTTGATTGTGACTTTTACTGTGTGTTGAAGGAGGTCACTGAGAGAACATGACCACCAGTCGACTCTTGATCTAGATCCATGCAACTGGAGGCTCCTCACTGCCTCCCGTGCCCTTGGATGTTCTGTCCATTGTTTCCATAGTGGGAGCTGTTTCCAAGGATGCAGTCTTCAGAGAGTATTGCGTTGTTGAGACCATCTGGACCAGATACGTGACTGTTCTGGAAGGCAGGTTCAGATATCAACCGTCTTGTGAGCACCGAAGACAAACCTTGTCGATAATTTCCCTTGCTAATTAAACCTGCCATCTACCAATCTGGAGTGGTCTGCCTCTTCCTTGGCCTCTCCTTTCTCTCTGTGTATGGGGGCCAGTTTATGAACCAATATGTCTGTCCATGTTGAAGTGAATGCACTTACATTGTAGGTGTAATTGGGATATCTCCACATTAGTAATTGGAATATCTCCGTTCACTGTTAGAGCTACCTGAGAAGCTGTTTTCACTGATTGATTGTTGTCTGGGTTTAGAGAAAACATAATGAGTCCAAGTAAATGTGGCGGCAGCAAAATCTTGTAAAGGAATAGAGTTCAAGGGCTATATACTTTGCTGTTGCTGAGTTATGTATTCTATAAGGACTTCGGGATTGCATAATTCCCTTGGCTGAACTTTGGTGTGACAGAGAGCTTTTCTCTGCTCTGTGCCACAGACTTGCCATTGGCCATTCTTAATACATAATTTTGCATAAAAAAACCCCCCATGCACTGGAGTTATGAAATGACTTGCTCAGGATTATGCAACTGATTGATGCTCAGATAAATCTCCAGTTCACACATCTGACTTCCTGGTTTAGTTCTCTTGCTCTTACACCGTGCAGCCTCTATAATGTGCCAAAGAATGACTGACAGAATGAGAAATGAACATAGAGATTCACTCTCATTCTGAGGGTTATAAGAAAAGTATCTGCTGCTTGGTGGGCTACAAAAAACTTACCTTAAAAGCAAAACAGAAGCAACCTTTGTGGGATTTTTAGTACAGATCCACATTAAGATGTAACGTCCAATGAACCTTGTTGGTCACATTTTAGAAATATCTTGAAATAACAGACTAAATATACACCAATAGCATGATAAAGTATAGTTCACGTAACTTGAAGGATGACATAAAAAATTAGTTAGCATATGTGTGTTTTTTATGTTGAAAGAGGAAAAAAGAAAACCTAACATTAACTCTCAAAAGAATAGCCCTGGAAATATTTTGAAATACTGAAGTACACAACCTTCTATTATGGTGGTAGTTCAGCATCTTCTCTGAAGATACCCACGTATAACTTAACTAAGATTCAGAAAAAGAAATATATAAAACATTAGGAATGAACCACCCCTTCCCTCAAAAAGCCACTAGATTGGTCCTATTTCATCCTACAAAATAAGAAAAGCAAAGGGTCTATTTTACTGCCCTTTTAAATAGGACACATGATCATAAAAGCAGAAAGGAAAACAACAGTATAAGATGGGAAAACACCAAAAGGAGTTAATTCTTGTTTGATGTTCAGTCCATGTATTAGTTTTCTATTGCTGCTATCACAAATGACCACAAACATGGTGACCTGAAACAAAAATCTATCTCATACTTCAGTAGGTTAGAAGCATGACATGGGTCTTGCTGAGATAAAAACTGAGGCATCAACAGGGCTACATTGCTTTCTGGAGTCTCTAGGGGAGAATCAGTTTCTTTGTCTTTCCAGTTTCTAGAGACTACCTACACTTTGGTCATCTTCCTCCATCTCTAAAGCCAGCAATGTTGCATCTCTCTGCCTATTCTTCCTCGTCACATCTCCTCTGACTCCCTTCTGCCTTCCTCTTCTACTTTTAAGGACCTTGTGACTATACTGTGCCTTTCTGGATAAGTCAGTCTAATCACATCATCTCAAGATCTTGAATCTTTTTTTTTTTTTAAGATTTTATTTATTTATTTGACAGAGAAAGATCACAAGTAGGAAGAGAGGCAGGCAGAGAGAGTGGAGGTACTCTCTAAGAGTTTAAAAACAAAAGAAAACAAAAAGAAGAATATATGATAGAACAAGAAAATCAAGAATCAATACAGGAAGTCTACTTATTAGGAATTCTGAAGAGATGAGAGCAATTTATTAAAGAATTAAAGCAAGATAATTCTCCAGAGATGAAAGGAAGCACCTGTCTCCAATCTGGTAGGGACTACCTACAACCAATAGTATGGATTTAAAAAGAAAGAGCCACACGTGGGCATATTATTATAAAATTTCACAACTCCAAAGGTTAAAAGATATTAAAAACATACACAGAGGGCTGGGAAAGGAAGATTGTATACATAGAAATTGAAATCAGAAGCATTGATTCCTTTTTTTTTTTTTTTTAAGATTTTTACTTATTTATTTGACAGAGAGAAACACAGCCAGAGAGGGAACACAAGCAGGGGGAGTGAGAGAGGGAGAAGCAGGCTTCCCGCCGAGCAGGGAGCCAGATGTGGGACTCGATCCCAGGTCTCCGGGATCATGACCTGAGCTGAAGGCAGTCGCTTAACCAACTGAGTCAACCAGGCCCCCCCGCTTTTTGTTTTATTAGCAGCACCAAATAGTATAGCAATGTTGTTGGTTTTTTTTTTTTTTTAAGATTTTATTTATTTATTTGACACAGAGAGAGGAGGAAACAGGCTCCCTGCTGAGCAGAGAGCCCGACGATGGCCTCGATCCCAGGACCCTGAGATCATGACCTGAGCCGAAGGCAGAGGCTTTAACCCACTGAGCCACCCAGGCACCCAATATAGCAATGTTTTCAAGTTTCTGTGGGAAGGTTTTTTCCAACTTAAGCATTCTCTACCCAGCCAAATCATTAATCAAGTGGGAGAGAATGAAAAGGAAGTTTTCAGTCTGAAAGCACTGACAGATTTACCTCCATATCCTCTTCCTTAGGAAGTTCCATGAGGAGTGGTGACAGGTGTGACTCACAGTGGGCTGACACTAGGAAGTGTCGAGGTTGATAAGTCAGAAAATCGCATTAAACATGATTTATTTGGAGACATGGAGCTAACCACCAGAATAACTAAAAACTAAAGTTGTAGAAGTAACTTCTAGAGAGGGATATTAGGTAGTAGGGTAAACCCTTCAGTACAACTTTACTGTCTTAACCATGTGTGTGTGTGTGTGTGTATATATATATATATACACATACATATATACGTATATATATGTATGTACTTTTTTAAGGTTTTATTTATTTAGTTGTCAGAGAGAGAGCACACAGAGAGGGAAAAGCAGGCAGAGGGAGAAGCAGGCTCCCCGCTGAACAAGGAGTCTGATGTGGGACTTGATCCTGGGACCCTGAGATCATGACCTGAGCCAAAGGCAGACGTTTAATGGACCAAGCCACCCAGGCATCCCAGCCATGTACATATATTAACTTGAAGTAATTTTTAAATATATTACCAGAATTTCAATTAAATTTTTTTGTTTAGTGTTTTATAATAACTACATGGACTTCAGTAAGCAGAATGATGGCTCCATAATGAGAACCACATCCTGTGAATATGTTATCTTATTTTTTTTTTAAAGATTTTATTTATTTGACAGAAACACAGCTAGAGAGGGAACACAAACAGGGGGAGTGAGAGAGGGAGAAGCGGGCTTCCCGCCAAGCAGGGAGCCGGATGCAGGTCTTGATCCTGGGACTCTGGGACTGTGACCTGAGCTGAAGACAGACACTTAACATTGGAGCCATCCAGGCACCCCTGAATATGTTATCTTATGTGGTAGGAAGGGACTTAGCAGATATGATTAAGATTCAAGATCTTGGGGCGCCTGGGTGGCTCAGAGGGTAAGCCTCTGCCTTCGGCTCAGGTCATGATGTCAGGGTCCTGGGATCGAGGCCATCCTCTGGCTCAGCAGGGAGCCTGTTTCCTCCTCTCTCTGTGTCAAATAAATAAATAAAGTCTTTAAAAAACAACAACAACATTGCTGTACTATTTGGTGCTGCTAATAAAACAAAAAGGAATCAATGCTTCTGATTTCAATTTCTGTGTACACAATCTTCCTTTCCCAGCCCTCTGTGGATGTTTTCAATATCTTTTAACCTTTGGAGTTGTTAAATTTTATAATAATGTGCCCACGTGTAGTTCTTTCTTTTTAAATCCATACTATTGGTTGTAGGTAGTCCCTACCAGATTGGAGACAGGTGCTTCCTTTCATCTCTGGAGAATTATCTTGCTTTAATTCTTTAATAAATTGCTCTCATCTCTTCAGAATTCCTAATAAGTAGACTTCCTGTATTGATTCTTGATTTTCTTGATCTATCCTCTCATATGTTCTTCTTTTTGTTTTCTTTTGTTTTTAACCTCTTAGAGAGTGCCTGTGCTTTATCTTTCAAATTTTCAATTAATTTTCTGATTTGGGAAATTACTCAATTTCTGAAAGCACTTTCTTGTTTTTTGTTTTTGTTTTTGTTTTTGTTTTTTTTGTAACTTTGTATTCTTGGTCTCTGGATATAGTATTTTTTTAGCTAAGGACACTTAAGTCTTACTTAAGGCTCTCTTCTGCTTCTGCTGCTTCCTGAATATTCTATCTTTAAGGGACAATTTTTCTATTTATCTTGGTCTTTCTCTGTGACACTGCAGCCTTCTCTCAGTTTCCTGGTAATCATTTGTTGTCCATCCATATTTAAACTTAGGGAATTATAAGTTTTATGGTGTGCTCTGTAGGTGAAGAGATTGGGTGACTGAAGTTTTACATTATAGTGAGAAGTGGGTGAGCCAACTATCTTTTGTTTTGGCAAATACTAGAAGGAGGAGGGCTTTGCTTTCTGGCACCAGTGAAATGCCTGACTACAGGTCCTCCTGTGTGAGAAGACAGGTGTCTGTATCCTATACAGGTCTTCAGTTAATCCCTTGTTTTCATCTCCACTTTCTCCTGAACTTTCTTCTACCTGTAGTCTCTATTTTGAAAGATTTCAATTTCTGCTGGGCAAGGTGTTTCCTGTATCGGCTGAAGCCTCCTTCTCTCTTATTTTGGGCTAGAGCTTTAGCACAAGGCACTCTTTCTCAATTTCCATATTCCAGCAATGTGTTAAGGCACTTATTTTTGGATTATCCCACTCTATTTTCTTTTAGTTATTGTGTTTTTATAATTTTAGATAATCCGTATTATCTTCTGGGGTATACGGAGGAAGAAAAGTTGAAAATGGGCTGAGTCTACCATTTTGTACTGAAATCTCATATATAATGTTTGAAGTTGGTGGGGAAAAACATAGGACTAGTTAATAAAAAAACGGTTAATGATTCTTAGAGTTTATGTGGAAAGAAGAGAAGGGTATGAGGATGCACAGAAACAGCATCTAAGTGATCTGGAGACATAAAATGCATGGGCGACCTCTTGTTTTTCAGTCCTGCTATTCCCCTCACTTCAATTAAATCAGAACTTTTCAAACACATCTAAGAATATAAAATCTCCTTTGATTTGGATTCTTTTGCTTTTTCAGGACTTTTACTTTCCTATAGATACTTCTCAGAATTTTGTGCAATAACCTTCAATCTGGTATCTGGTTATAGTTTGATTAGGGAAGGAGAACTCCTATGAACCATATGGACTAGATTTATTGTAGGGATTAGATTGCACAAAGTGTAAGAGGATCGGAGACACAAAGATCTTAAAAGTGATCAGAGAAAAATCACTAATCATCATGAAACGAAACTGGAGGTGTAATCTCTGGAAGTTCCCTCTGCATGTGGTGGTGGGCTGGCAGTCAGTGCAGGCCAGCAGGACTAGAGAAAGAAGGTGCCAAGTGAGATCCAAGGGGACAAAGTGGGACCTGAGAAGACAGACCGGAACTCATATGGGCAAAGGGAGCCCTATTTGATGCTCACCACATCTAACTGGGGCAATAGGGATGACCTGAGGATACAGCTGTTGCCTTTCAGATGCTGTTGCATGTGCACCTAGACAAGGACTCAGAAAATGGAAAGGAGGAGATCTGGTGGGAGCTGGAATCACTGTCGATAGGCAGATGCCCTTTGTCACATGGGCAAGCAGATCAGAGACAAGGTCCATAGACTGTAGCAGGACCTGGGGCACAATTTTAGTTCAGGCTGCCATCATTTATCAGTTCGACGTATCAAGTTTGATGTTTCTGTTGGATATCCATGCAGACTTGTTAGTAGGAAGTTGGAGTTTGCGGCCAGAGAGATTAATATTAGAATCTCAAGGTTATTTTAAATAGAATATTTGGATGGTTGATAAGATTCAGAAAACAGAAGGTTAAGATGACTAGATTTTAGGAGATTAAGGAACTATGAATCTAGGACTTCAGGTAATTGGAGAAGTCATCCAAATGGACACTGAAGTTATACACAATAATGGATATTTTGAAAGACTAATGCCAAAACCACTGAAGTTAAATACTGACCAAGGGCAAAAGATGGCTGAGAATAGGAGCTGGATAATGTGTCTCAAAGAAGGAGAGGTTTGTTAACTTTTATTAGAGGAAGGTAGAGAAGAAATGATTTAGTGCTCGCTTCGGCAGCACGTTCCACTAAAATTGGAACGATACAGAGAAGATTAGCATGGCCTCTGCGCAAGGGTGACACGCAAATTCGTGAAGCATTCCATATTTTTGCAACATGGACTGGATTAGAAGAGATTATGCTGAGTGAAATAAGCCAAGTAGAGAAAGTCAAGTATCACATGGTTTCACCTACATGAGGTGCATAAGGGGTAATATAGAAGACAGTAGGAGAAGGAAAGTAAATGGGAAGTAGGGCAATTCAGGGAGAGAAACGAAACAAGAGAGACTTTGGACACAGAAACAAACTGAGGGACTGGGAGGGAGTGGGGTGAGGGGATGGGAGAGCCTGGTGGTGGGTACTGAGGGCACCTATTGCACTGGGTGTGGGGAATGGGGAATGAATCTTGAAACACTGGGAAAAAAATTTAAGTAACAATAAAAATAAATAAATTTAAAAAAAAAGAAAGAAGAAAAAAAAAGAAATGATTTAAAACTGACTAACGATTTCTTCTCTAGTAGATAGCCTATTTTGTTTTTCTTTGGAGATAGCTCCTATCAGTTTTGGTGTCCAGTCTCTCAAATTAATGGGATTATCATGTCCCAGACTGGGTCAATAGTACAGTATTCTCCATAGACAGTAACTGGATCAAAGAATAATTTTGTTACCCAAGCTGTTTCAAGTACAGTACTTCTGTATTGTAGATGTACTCCTTAAGAAAAAGGTAAAGATGATATGATCTTGTGGTTACCAGCAGTCATCTTGCCAACTACCTAGAAGATATCCCTAGAAGATAGAAGGCTGGGAAAAATTAATTCAAGCAGAGACAAGTGGAAATAATGGCTGAAACCTGGAATATTTCTGGTATTTGTTTGCATCTTTGAGAATACCTCTCTTAAGTTATATAAGTCCATAAGTAACTTTTTGTTAAGCTTAAGATAGATATGAGTTGGCTCTCTATTATCACTAACCAAAAGGTTATTAACTAATATACTCCTTCCTATATCCCAGCACCATGGCCTTGGACTATGTGATTATAAGAGAACAAAGTGTCTTCATTATAGGTTCATACAGAGGGAGAGACATTCTCCAGGGAACGTGAGATTTCAGTTAAGACTAAGAGTATGGAGGGCTTGTTTATAGTAGGATTGAGTTTTTGAAGGCCATGATGAAAAGGGTTGGAAGAGTGGGAAGTGTGAGGAGGGTGACAGGAGAGAAAGTACTGAATAAAGAGGGATTTAATATGTATGGAAGCTCTTTGAAACAACTGATGTACTAACATACTAACATACAAAATCATATTGTCTTGACTTTTCTGACTGTATATATAATAGAAATATAGTTCAGATTTTATTAAAAATGCCACTTATATGAGCTATTTAAAGTAGTCAAATTCAGAGCGCCTGGATGGCTCAGTCATTAGGCGTCTACCTTTGGCTGAAGTCATGATCCTGGGGTACCAGGATTGAGCCCCATATCGGGCTCCCTGCTCGGTGGGAGGCCTGTTTCTCCCTCTCTCACTCCCCCTGCTTATGTTTCCTCTCTGGCTGTGTTTCTCTCTGTCAAATAAATAAATAAATAAATAAATAATCAATCTTAAAAACAATAAAAAATAAAGTAGTCAAATTCACTGGGACACCTAGGTGGCTCAGTCTGTTAAGCTGCTGTCTTCAGCTCAGGTCATGATCCCAGTGTCCTGGGATCGATCCCTGCATCAGGTTCCCTGCTCAGTGGAGACCCTGCTTCTCCCTCTCTGTCCTGCCACTCTGCCTGCTTGTGTTATCTCTCTGTCAAATAAATAAAAACCTTTAAAAAACAAATAAAGTAGTCAAATTCATAGAAACAGAAAGTAGAATGGGGGCTATGAGGACCTTGGGGGAGGAAGAGATGGGGAGCTGCTATTTCATGGGTTATAGAATTTCAGTTTTGCAAGATGAGAATGTTCTGGAGATCCGCTGCACAGCAATGTGAATACACTTAATATTGCCAAACAGCACACTTTAAAATGGCTAAGACAGTAAATTTCATGTTACTTTTTTTTTTAAAGCACAATTTAAAAAGAATTAATTAGTTCAGCTAATATAACTTACAAAGGCACTATAAAAAGTTATGATACTGAAGTGTACCTGGAAATAAATAAAGGAATCAGTCTTATATTAAAAAAAAAAAGTCAGTGAGGGGCGCCTGGGTGGCTCAGTTGGTTAAGTGACTGCCTTCGGCTCAGGTCATGATCCTGGAGACCCAGGATGGAGCCCCACATCGGGCTCTCTGCTCAGCGGAAGCCTGCTTCTCCGTCTCTCATTCCCCCTGCTTGTGTTCCCTCTCTCGCTGTGTTTCTCTCTGTCAAATAAATAAATTTAAAAAAAAATCTTAAAAAAAAAAGTCAGTGAGAGGAAGTTATGTTTTCAGAGCAAGCACAATGTCTGTGATGAAATACTAAGTTGTAGATATAGCTTCTGCCTCAAAACTAAAATTTAAATTTGAGACAGAGACAGATCAAAGGTCAGGAAGGAGACAGGAGAGAAAATAATGCAGTTAATAACTAACTGATACCTTAGGGAAATAATATAGGACAGGCAATTGGAAACAAAGAAGTTGGACTCACTCTGGAATTTGAATAAAGGAGAAAGTAATGAATGGTTGAATGGAAAAACAAACAAACAAATAAAACCCAACTTCTGGGGCGCCTGGGTAGCTCAGTGGGTTAAAGCTTCTGCCTTCAGCTCAGGTCATGATCTCAGGGTCCTGGGATGGAGGCCTGCATCAGGCTCTCTGCTCAGCGAGGAGCCTGCTTCCTCCTCTCTCTCTGCCTGACTCTGCCTACCTGTGATCTCTCTCTGTGTCAATAAATAAATAAAATCTTAAAAACAAAAACAAAAACACCCAACTTCTGGCAGGCAATGATTGCTTTGTTAGTGTAAATGCTTCTGTGAGAGAGGCTCCTTAGCTAACTCTAGGAAATTTTGGGGTTGATATGCTAGATGTGAAGAGGGTCCGACTGCTAATCTTGCTCAGGGTCAGGGAATATTTTGTTTATACTGTTAAAACAAAGTTCAAGATACTTCCAGATTGTTTGAGCTGGATCTATCCCTGTTTTACAAATAAAATTGTACAAAACCTCAATTTGCTGTGATCTGGTCTTAATTTTATTCAAGTTCACATAACAAATGGCATGGTTAAATTTCAAGTCTCTGGATGTTTTTCCTGGTACTTTTTCCAAATGGGAGTGTGGCTATCTGTCATGCTGTATGACTGGAGATCAGCATCTGTCTGATGCTGGGGTCGCCAGCAGCAGCCGCTAATGCTTGGTCCTGGCATGGTCCCTATTATCAAAAATTGCCAGCAAAAGGTAATATGGGGGTTATTAAAGCTATAAGTAACCCCAGCATAAAATTAAGTAATAATCTATCTGTTTTTATTTTCATTTACCCTTGGCTTAGAAGGTGGCATATTATAAGAGAAATGGCACTATCCAAAATGATGAGTGTGCAATATCACTTCAAGAATTTAACCCGGAGTCCAAAATGATGAGTGTGCAATATCACTTCAAGAATTTAACCCGGAGACCCTCACAAATGGGTGGCTCAAATTCACCTAGTTCTAAACATCTTCTTACTCTCCGTGTTATTTCGATTCTCGGAAAATATGCCAAATATTACTGAACCGCCAGATTAAAAACAGGCCTAGGACTGTATGAATGATAATGCAGTCTTTCCAACTTGAAGGTCGCCTTCTTTCCACTCAGTGGGAGACCGAAGAATCTTCCCTGTCATTCTGCCCTTCTCCTCCCTTTCTTGACCCCTCCACATTCTTCTCCTAAGAATCCAAGTTGCTCAAGTTATGGCTGAAGAAGCAAAACCATTCCATTTCTTATTTGTCCCTGAATTAACCTAATAGATAGGGCAATCATGTAATTTACTGCTTAAACCAGACATTCGGAGGGACATGGGGGGCCTATTAAAATTAGATTGTGAGGGGAACCTGGGAGACTCAAGTCATGGCCCTGGAGTCCTGAGATCAAACTAGGTGTGGGAATCTCTGCTCAGCAGGGAGTCTGCTGTTCCCTCTCCCTCCATTCCTCTCCCTGCTCATATTCTCTGTCTCTCTTTCACTCCCTCTCTAAATACATAAGATCCTGAAAAACTTAGATTGTGATAACTTGCATAAACGGGGACTATCCCAGACAAATGGATTGTATGGTCCACTGTACTGTGATGAGGCGTAGACTACCCCTGAGAGCATCTTTTCAGATCAACCCTAACCATCTGTAAACATATGAAACAAAATGTGATGATGTTTAGAATTCTCAGAGGTAGAATATTAAATATTTGGCACTGCGTCTGTGAACTGAGTTGTGAGTTTTTCAGAACAACCATCACTTGAGAGAGAGTTAGATAAAATGGAGATTAGTTAAGATTTCTCAGTCTTTGTTTCTGATCAGCATTCACGTTTGCTTACTAAATATTGTTACTGTATTTTTAGATATGTTTATGTATTTGAGAGAGAGCGCTGGGGTAGAAATAGAGATGCAGAGGGACAGAGAGTCTCAGGCAGACTCCATGCGAGGCATGCAGCCAGAAGTCGGGCAGGATCTCACGACCCTGAGATCATGACCTGAACTGAAATCAAGAGCTGGACACTCAACCAACTTTTGCCACCCACGTGCCCCAGTTACTGTATTTTTGAACAGCAGATAGGGAAATAATTTAGAAATATGCTTAAGCATAAGTAGGCAAGTAATACTTCTGACTCCATATGGATTCATATCAGAAAAACTACAATTACTGAAGCTGATGCTTATTATATTTACCTAAAAATCCAGATATTCAAGTATATTAAAAAATCAGACTATTCAGGGCACCTGGGTGGCTCAGTGGGTTAAAGCCTCTGCCTTCTGGCTCAGGTCATGATCTCAGCATCCTGGGTGGAGGCCCACATCAGGCTCTCTGCTCAGCAGGGAGCCTGCTTCCTCTTTTCTCTCTGCCTGCCTCTCTGCCTACTTATGATCTCTCACTCTCTCTCTCTGTCAAATAAATAAATGAATCTTTAAACAAAAATAAGTATATATGTTTCAACCAGTTGATGATATTTAAAGTGGTTAGGCTTTATTTTTTGGTAAAATTCACTGTCACTGACCACTTCATTCTTCTATAAAGCTATATAAATGAAATGGTTTTATAATGTTAATTATTTGAAAGGTAATACAAATTTATGCATATTATGAATATATTAAAAATCTATCTTTGTATAATTTCCCCGCAGAACAAATCTTTTTAGACTTGAATACTTGAGACTGTGAGTCTAATGAGTGAGAGTGTGGGGAAAAAACACTCCATAATAATTTTGGTTCTCGCGGTCCCAGGTTATAGGACTGTTTTCAGCTACCACCTATTTGAAGTGGTATGTCATATCATTCCCTAATACATGACTCTAGAAATGCTGACTCAGTGTCATGTCCAAGTACGTTTCCTTGGGAGATTGATGAGGGTGAGCTGGAGAGCAGCGGTAGTTTGCAGAGGAAGTGGTAGATTAGCTGTTACAAGGTACTAAGAAGACTGATGATTCATCTAGGTTTCAGTTATTAAGAAAAACAACAGGGGAGCCTGGGTGGCTCAGTTGGTTGGGCGACTGCCTTCGGCTCAGGTCATGATCCCGGAGACCCGGGATCGAGCCCCACATCGGGCTCCCTGCTCGGCCGGAAGCCTGCTTCTCCCTCTCTCACTCCCCCTGCTTGTGTTCCCTCTCTGGCTATGTTTTTCTCTGTCAAATAAATAAAATCTTAAAAAAAGAAAAAAAAAAAGAAAAACAATACATTCTCCAGAAACAAAGAAACTAAAGAAATTCCTTCATGAGAAGTAACATATTACTAAACTATCCTTTGTGCCTGCCTGTCTCATCAATGTACTGTTAAAATTGAGTTGTGTTAAAAACATTCATCTTTGGGACCATGAAGAGAAGAAGACAATCCTATAATAACTCCAGCCTGGGGGTTAGTATAGGATTACACAGTCAGGATTCTGCACTTTACACCAAACATACTCCTATTGACAAATTTCCTTTCCCACTCAAATTATGAATGAATCATTGAATTGTTGGTATAACCTCCGAATCATTTTGCCAGTGTGAAAATATGGTCTTTAGAGTTGTTTACATTCTTTCCCTCCATCTCTTTTGGAGATGTAAGCAAGTTGGATCAGGCTAGGGGAATCTGTGGCCAGAAATCCGTTTCCCTCTCCTGAAGTGAAGTGCCTTACAGGAGGATTGCTCCTTAGTTCTACAGTGATTGAGATGTTATCAGTGGATCCACTTGGGCAGGTGCTGTGGATCATGAACACCATCTGCTCATAACATGGAATATCTTTCCTTCTTTCAGATATGTCCAGCCCTGGGGACCTGTGTGAAACATAAGCACCGGAATTTAGTCTCTGGGGTGGAGATCAGGGTAATTCATTGACCTACTGAAGCTCTCAGAACTTCCTTTAGGTCTTAGGTCCCAGGGTTAGTGTTGTGACCTCTGTGCTTTGCCTGGTTCAGGGAGGTTCTTACCACTACTTTTCTTCTATCTTCAGGACAGATAAAAAGAGAGGAGTAGGGGGTGAAAGGTGGGGGTGGGAAAGAGGTTGAAATGACACAAAAATACACATTCTTCTCCCATCTGAATCTTAATATGGTGGAGGTACAGTGATCTTAGACTTGGTTGGAAGTGTTTTCAAGTGCCAAAGTCACAACCCATGTCTTTCAAAAAATGCAGTACTGCTTTGAAGTTTGTTTTTTGTAAGGAAGAGGGCGTTATTGCTCATAGTAACTTCTCACTTTTATTTCCTTACCATTTCCTGGGTGGGGAAAGGAAGGAACACACAGCACTTAGTATGCTGGGAATGTCATATGCTTTATCCCATCCATGCTGCAACACATAAGTGACTGACTGTTTCATAATTCTGCCTGAAATGCTCTTCACTCCTTCCCTGTCTGGAAAAAGAAATCTGCTTATTCCTCACAGCAAAGCTCCAATATCACTTCCTCTCTATGAGGAGCTCTCCTCCCCCAGCCTAGCAGAAGCTTGCTCTCCCTTCTCAGCTCTTTATGGCAGCAGATGCTGCCAGGATGATACTTATCACCTTATGCTTCACTTGGTTATATGCAAATCTCTCCCTCCTACAAGAGGATGAGCTCTTCAAAGGCAAAAACTCTGTTTTCTTTGCTGGTATATCTCCAGGGCCTCACAGAATGTCTATCTAGTGCTTAGGAATGCCCAACAGATGTTAGTGGCACAACCAGACCCAGTGCCCAGTCTGATATTCTTCACACTACGCCGAGTTATTTCTGAAATAGAGACCAACTAACCCATCAACCAACCCCCAAAAGAAAAACACAACTGCTGACTTTATTACTTGCCTGATATGAATCCTTTACTTAACTTGAGCATAGTTTTCTGTGTAGGTTTGTAGGAAGTGCTTGGGGCAAGCCAGAGTAAAACACGTTTCTGAGTTTTTCTGAGTGACTGCTTCTCAGACTTTGGTATATGTCACATAAGTCACAGAAATCTACATCACGAATACAGGGTGAAACTCTTAAAGGCTAAAATATACAGGAGTTTCCCATGAAAGGTGTGGGCTCTTGGGACATTAGAAGTGGAACGAATAATAAATATTGAAAATATTGTACTTTTTTCAAAACCTTGGCTAAAAGAATCTGAAGGAATTTCTCTCTGTCTTTATATAAAGCTAGCTTTCTGTTTCTTCTCCTTTGCCTCCCACCTTCCCTTCTCCTGCTTTTCTTTTTCCTCCTTATTCCCTTCCTCCTTCTCCTTCGTCTTGTCTCTATTTTATATGCCCTTTTTCTCTCCTTTTTTGTTCCTAGAAGTTTATTTTTAAGAAGGTTGTAATGGTGCTGGCAAGTCGGCAAATCAAATGAGGGGAGGATTATGGAGAAATCAGTGCAATCTAGACTATGACTATGTGAGGAAAATATTTCTTGGGTTTATTTTTCTGTATTTCTAAATGCATTTCTTTATTTTGTCTAGGTGATATCATCACCTAGACCAAAATCCAAAACAGGAGAATGGAATATAGAGAAAAATCTTTCTCCCTTTAGCAACTCAGTTTTCTCTTGGCAGAAAAGCAAGATCAAGTTTCTTCTGTGTCTTTCCAGAGACATTTTCTGCCTATACAAGTAAACACTCACTCACAGATACTGTTTTTCTCTTCTTTTACATCCATGGAAGCATGTATTTTACACCTTAATTTTCCTGCATATTAGTTATTTTTCTTTCATGGCTCTAAGGCATTCCGTCATATGAATATATTGTGATATATCTAGGGGCACCTGGGTGGCTCAGTTGATTAAGCATTTGCCTTGGGCTTAGGTCATGATCCCAGGGTCCGAGAACGGAGTCCCACCTCGGGCCCCTTGCTCAGCAGGGAGCCTACTTCTCCCTCTGCCAGCCACTCCTCATGCTTGTGCTTGCTCTCTTTGACAAATAAATATATAATCTTTAAAAAAAAATTGTGATATATTTAGCTAGTTAATTAAGGTTTTATTTATTTATTTATTTATTTATTTATTTATTTATTTATTTGAGAAAGAGAGGGGAAAGAGAGAGAGAGCACGCAAGTGGGAGGAGAAACAGAGGGAGAGGGATAAACAGACTCTGTGCTGAGTGTGGAGCCGATGCAGGACTTGATCCAACGTCCTCAAGATCACAACCTGAGCCGAAACCAGGTGTCACTGAACCAACTGAGATACCCAGGTGTCTCCAGCTAGTTGCTTATTGATGGATATTTAGGTTGCTTCTAATATGATGTTGTTACAAGTTATGCTAACTAATTATCTTATACATATGCTATTTTACACATGTTCAAATTTTTCCATAGTCAATAATGAAAACTCCAAGGGAATGTATTTTAATAATTCTGATAAATGCCAAAGCTCCCTCTGCTCTTCCTTATCTCATGGTGGGTTTTTTAACTTTTTTTTTTTTTAAGATAATGTATTTATTTATTTGATGAGAGAAACACAGCTAGAGAGGCAACACAAGCAGGGGGAGTGAGAGTGGGAGAAGCAGGCTTCCTGATGAGCAGGGAGCCTGAGCAAGGAGCCCAATGTGGGCTCGATCCTGGAACTCCAAGATCATGACCTGAGCCGAAGGCAGATGCTTACCAACTGAGCCACCCAGGTATCCCAGGTTTTTAAACTTTCTGAAACTCTTAGTCTGATTCATGGAGTTTCTATGAAGCATAATAATTCTTTTATTAAATATTCCATTTGCTAATTAGTAAGCCAAAAACATTTGCCTTTACTGCTTTCATTTTAATAAGGTAATGAAATGAAAGAACTGAATCTATATTGGAGACCATGTCCAAAGAACTGGTTGAAAAGTAAAAAAGATTGGATTCAACTGGTTTTTTGTTTACATAATACCAAACCATTAAGTTGAGGCTTTTGTTTTACTGACTTGGCAAACTTAACTGATCATTTCAGCTTAGAATGAAGTTCTTAATTTCATAGTTGTCCAGAAAAAATACCGTTTTATATCCATTTATTTTCAGTTTCTTTCTATTTAATTCAACAAACACTAACTATCTAAAATGAGTTATATAAGATTGGGAGATTCAAAGAAAAATACGACAGTCCACCAATTCAGGGGTTTACCATCTAATAAATGGCACTTAAACACATTTCTAAAACTTTAGTCAAGAGATACTGAAAGCACTTTTTAAATTTAAGTTTTAAAGATGGCTATTAAGGAAATCACTGTCATAACATGAAAAAAAATTATCTCCATTTTAACTGACCAACTGCTAATTATTCCCTGGATAAGATAAAGTGGATCACCTCTTTCCACAGAGCAACATGAAAGCTATAAAATGCTTCACGCCTTTTGGCCTGGTAATTGCTACAATTAGGCAATTTTCTTATAGTTTGGAAATAGTTGGCCAATTTAGCGTGGTCAATGAAATGATCTACTTTTAAAGGACAAAACAACTAGTTGAAAGATAAATGTTTTCAATATTCAAGTTGTAGACTTGCATTGACTTTACGCCATCCTATTCTTGAGTAACTATTTATTGTATGATTAGATTGTAAACAGATTCATGGGTACTTTAGATTTCTATATTACACAATAGAAATTATATGATGTTGGTCTACGTTATGAAGTTTTTGTGAAATTCCTACTTCTTGATTAAGCAACATTAAGCAAGAATAAGATCCTATTAAACAGTTTTGTTCCACAATTACATTGTAAGTAGAAATTACAATCTTTCGATTTTTATTGTCCACCATTGCTAATGTTGTGCAATTTTGATTTTAGTACTGTGATCTCCTAGGGCCAGTTCAGCCTTCTTATTTCAAAACTCATGCACTGAACAAATTCTAATTAGCACCTACTGTATGCTAAAATGATATCTAGATATTAAGGTAATAGGTAGATATTGGGGTGTAGGGCTTTTGTCACAGTGAAGAAGACAAAATAAACAACTAGAAAAATAAGATGGTAACAGATATGGATAACTATAATAAAGGCAACAACTAAGAGATGAGAAAGAACCCTAAGTACCCACTAAACAGTCATGGAAGACCTCTGAGGAGTTCACAGTTGACTACAGACCAGGAGCTTGAGAAATGAATGGATTCTATGATTATTGGGAAGAGTAGTCTAGGCGGAGATAATAAATGGTAAGCCAGAAAAAAGAGCTTGACCTTTTCTGGGAGAAAGATGAGAGTATATGACTATCTGGAAACAGCTAGTTAGTGCTAGAAGTCATAGGGTTGACTTCTGTAACATCATCGAACACATCTGATAGAAGGTAAAAGGGATCCATCATTCATTCACCCTTTCATTTGTTTAATATGCTCCACTGGAAATATAAAATCAAAACAGCAAAGTCACTACCTTGATATCTGGTATTTTCAGTAGTTAAATTACCTTTTCATAAGTTTATCTTCTTATCATTTTCTTGATTTTGAAGTATTCACTTCATGAAGGATAAAACACAAGAGGAAATATTTAACTTTTGAATAATATTTTTCCTGGGTACAAAGAAGAGTCCAGTTGCCAATAGGTCATAAACTCTGACTTTTTAAAAGATTAATACGCAAAAAAAATTGTTAAAGGTTAATATATAAATTGGATCCCACACTATATATTATGCTTAGCCGCATCTGAACCAGAGGTGGATATCTGATTCATGATGGGCCAGGCAGACTACCACATGGTGAATGGAGCTAAACTGAAAGATCAGTAGAGGCAGTAAGAGACTTTGCCAAAACAACAAAATTCAGGTAGAACCATATAAAGCACAGAACGCCAATTTGGAGAAAGTTGCAAGAAAACACGGCAAAAATGCAGAGAAGCAGTGCGTTGTGGCTGATTGAGAAACAGAGGGGTGTGCTTCTAGATTTTCCAAACCTTCCTTTAAAAAAAAATAAAAATTAAAATTAACACATAATATATTATTTGCTTCAGGGATACAGGTCTGTGAATCATCAGCCTTGCACAATTCACAGCACTCACCATAGCACATACCCTCCCCAATGTCCATCACCCAGCCACCCTATCCCTCCCCTCAACCTTCCAGCAATCCTCAGTTCGTTTCCTGAGATCTCTTATGGTTTGTCTCCCTCCCAGGTCCCATCTTGTTTCATTTAGATTTTCCAAACTTTCTGTGTAGGATTGCTGGTAGAGTCACACAAGAGGGACTCCTCCCACAGACCCTTTAAAGCACGTGGGGCCCACGTATTACAAACTCACAATGAAAAAATTAGTTCACTAAAGAATTCAGGGGCACTTCTATCATTATCATCAGTAGCCAATAGTCCCCAGAGGCACAGTAAGATTCCGAATTCTGAATATTCATTCTTGTGACTAACATGATTCAGTCCTAATGGAAATGCTTCTCTATATCTCTGGCCTTTGAAAACAAAAGCAGTGGTGCCAGTTTCTGTGCTTCTTTGATCTCAGAGATAAGGCATTGCTTCAGAACCCAGGGCAGCCTGGGGCAGATAGAAGCTCCTGAGTCAGAGAAAAACCTGGCTTACTTGTCTAATGTTTCTCTCAGCCAGCATGAGTGCAATAGGTTGTTGCATGAGAAAACGTCTTTTGTAATAGTGTAGGATGTATATTTTTTGTTTTTCTTTCAATGTTCCAGTTTGTGACTGCAGAGGAATTCACAAATTAGTACAGTATTTAGAATAGTTGTATATGATGGGAAAGGATCCTTTTATAATATTAAACAATTCATATCATTTATAAATGTATTAAATATGGATTGTAACATACAATACTGATTTTTTTATATAACTGAGAGGTTCTAGATATTGTGAAAAGAACTAATGAAAATGGAAATATAAATTTTATGGACTGATAGTATAAAATTAGTATATTCTGTAATATTTTTTGTGGAATAATAATTTTCATATGCAATCCCATTAAATTTTAAGTTATGGGATATAGAATTCTTGGTTCACTTCTGAGCAGGAAGTGCTGCCACTGCCTCATAAGGACAGTGCTTGTCCAAGTTGAAACATACAAATATATTATTTAAGAACTACAGTGACTCAACAGTGGTTTGTCTAATTTAGCATTACCATTGATAAAACACCAATTAAGTGAACATTTTGATTATGACAACAGAAGCAGCAATTTCGTCGGAACAAAAGCAAATTGCTTTTGTTGAATAAATGCTATTTATTGCTTAGGTATATCTTTATTTTATTAGTCATCCAAGCATCTGCTAACAAGACACCCAGATATATATAATAATAAATTCCTTTATATGTGATATCTTACTAAGTTTCAGTCATAATAGACCATAGGTTTACATTTAAAAAATTATCAGGTGTGTCAAGTAGAAGGATCGATTTAACAAATATATTAGTATTTTGACTTATCGCTTTCAAATATTTGCTTAATATGGTGGGTAAGTCTTCATTGTATTCTTGTGCCCCGTGCTACAGATATCAGGGGTGGGTCTGGTTCTGCCCTACTTTTATTTTTTTTCTTGTTGAGATTCTTGTTTTGTCATTTCTATGAGACTCCTTTGTATCCTTTTAACGATGCCCCATTTTTCTGACTCTGGGCTGGTTTGAGTAGGTTTCAGTTTTTTGCACTACACATTTCATTTCTCATGTAGATGAAAAATAAATTGGTTCTCATATGAATAAAAATCACATAAACTATAGTTTACCAAATTCTGATCTTCTTTTTCTTGAGCCTTTTTAGAAATCAGGATTTTTGAAAGAGACTAATGGTTCTGCCAAGTTTATTAGTACATACACTTCTGTTTCTCTGGATATTTGGATCGATTTTAAGTGTTCTATAGGAATGAAGCAGGCCAAAAAATAACAATTTTATTAAATTAATAAATAAATTTATAAATTAAGCGCCATTATTTTAATTGAGAAAACAGCTTGTATGATAAAGCGTATTAAAGACCAAAGTGATATTTATGGTATTTGACTTCAGAAAACTAAACAACAGTAGAAAAGAACTTTGTGTAAAATATAAACACTGTTCAAAAAGAAATTTCAACTCTATGTTTTTCTTTGTTTTAATTTAAGCACAAATTTCAAAGCAAAAACCCAAAAGAAATATTTCCTTTATTTATTTTCCTGGTTAAAACTAGACTGTTAACTGTTTAGAAAAGGTCCTCTAATTTAGAGTCAGACAATCCTTAGATCTGAAAAGATCTTTATACAGTTCTCTTAAGTCCACCCTCTCACTTTAAAGATGAGAAACTCGAGCTTGGAAGGCTATACCGATTTGGCCAACGTTACCCAGATAAAGGGAAGCTTAAAAGTGTACTTGTATTTGGGGCACCTGAGGGGCTCAATGAGTAAGCATCTGCCTTTGAATCAAGTCATGATCTCAGGGTCCTGGTATCAAGCCCCACATCAGGCTCCCTGCTTAGCGGGGAGTCTGATTTGATTCTCCTCCTCCAACTCTGCCTCTCTATGGGCTTATGCTCTCTCTCTGTCTCAAATAAATAAAATCTTTTTTTAAAAAAGTATGCCTGTATTTGGATTAAGTATACTCTATCTACCTTTGTTAAATAAAAGAAAAAAAAATCAAAGTGATTATAATAGAGAAGAAAGAGGATTAATGACCAATTTTAAAATCCATTTCTGATCTTGTTATACATAAGGACATTACTGTGAGATTGACAAAGGAAAGTTTAAACAAAGGAAAGATATCTGGCATTATATTCAGATTTAAATATATTTTGATTCCACCGAGTTCTATGTATTCATTCAGACGTGATGCAGATACTCAGATCCTGTCATTCAGTGCCTGAATGCTGGAGAGTCAATCTTGGTATGAAAAAGGGGTATAAAAAAAATTTTTTTTTAATTAAAAAAAGAAAAAAAGAAAAAGGGGTAGAACTGTTGATGTTCCATAAAGCTTTATTTTTCGTGGAGTCACTATTTTAATCTCTTTCTTTTCCCTTCCTCAGGGCGCTGACCATTTAAAAAATATATATCTTATTTATTTGATAAAGCAAGAGCGCACAAGCAGAGGGAAAAATAGGCAGAGGCATAGGAAGAAGCAGGCTCCTCGCAAAGCAAGGGAGCCCGATGTGGGGCTCAATCTCAGGACCCTGGGACTATGACCAGAACCAAGGGCAGAGGCTTAACAACTGAGCCACTGAGGTACCCCTGGAGTTAACCATTTTTGTGAACTGTTTTATCATTTCCTTCTCTCCAAAGTGAATCTTCGCTCTTATACTTTGAAATCCCTCCATGTGTACTTTGGGGGACCTCATTTTTTACATACTTTCTGCTTGTTTCTCTCTAGAAGGTCTTTCCCACCAACATTTACATGTATTTCTATTTTTCCCATTAAATGCAAGCAAGCAATCAACTTCTTCTATCTCGCCACTTGGATACTCTCTTCCAGCCAACCTCCTTCCCTTCTCCTGTGGGCCAAGCCAAGCACTTGCTCATGTCCCATTCATTCCTTAATGTATTTCATTTCTGCACAACCCTCTCTGACTCACCTCTCACTCTTTTTTTCTTTTTTTAAGATTTTATTTATTTGACAGAGAGAAACACAGCCAGAGAGGGAACACAAGCAGGGGGAGCGAGAGAGGGAGAAGCAGGCTTCTGGCCAAGCAGGGAGCCGGACGTGGGACTCGACCCCGGGTCTCCGGGATCATGACCCGAGCTGAAGGCAGTCACTTAACCAACTGAGCCACCCAGGCGCCCCATCACCTCTCACTCTTTAATCCCAAATTCCTTCACAGAAATTGCTCTCTAAATGAATTATCTTGCTACTTGCTAAATCCCAAGGATATTTTTCAGTCCTTACCTGCCTTGGTCTATAGAACCATAGAGCGTTACATCTAGCAAAAATCTTTTATATCATTCCCTCTAGCCCTCTTGAATCAAGCATACAAAAACTGGAGACGTGAGTCAAGGCATTCTCCCCCCACCCTCACTCTCAGCCAAAGGCCATGTTGCCGAAGGACCTCACTGTTCATCTGCCTGTCTCACTACCAGGAGAAATAAATGAAAATTCATGATAGAGAAAGTGAAATGCTTTCAATAGGAGGTCACCGGGAAAATGACCTGTGGTTTGCAGGTCAGTGAGTCTCATTTACGAACTTTATGGTAGCCAGTTTTGTTTGTTTGTTTTTTTAAGTGTGTAATTTTGGAATTTTAAAATTAATATATTTTTACAAGGAAGAATAGATATTAAAGAGCAAGAAAGGTCTGACACAAGTAAAATCCCTTTCTTCATAGCAGTGAATTTCTAAATCTGGCAGCGCTGATAAGTCTGCATGTATGAATTGTAATTACTCACACACCAAAGAAGTAAAAGATGCCTCTTGTTGCAGATGTGATCCATCAGCCAGCTAGAGAGCTTTCTGCTGGAAGAAGGAACTGTCTTGTCTGCTTCCTTCCTCTCTTCTCACAAAGATGCTATTTTAAAACTTTTACTCTAGCCAGCCTGGATCTCCTCCTGTTCCAACCCAAGTACTTTTAATTTTCACTCATCTGGTGTTTCTCAGCTTCAGGAATTAGGTCAGCATTTAATATAGAGCTACTCATTATTTAAAAAATTGAGAAGTTTGAAGTCAGGTCAAGCCTTATCAGGGTGAAGAATTCTGATGGTTGCTACTAGCACTATTTGATTAATATGACTTGAAATGCCCTCAGCACTTGTGTAATCAGTTTGTACCACAGGTCAGACGTCTGCTTGAATGTTGTCTTGGAGCTCTCTTGAGGTTTTTTCTCTTTTTTAGCTATGTTTCTTTGCCCATTCACCTGCTCATTTCCCTAAACGATCTGGAGTCTATCCAAATAGATGAATGAATATGGGAAATTTACTTAATCTTTTCTTTATTTTTTTTTAAAGATTTTATTTATTTGACAGAGAGAAACACAGCCAGAGAGGGAACACAAGCAGGGGGAGTGAGAGAGGGAGAAGCAGGCTTCCCGCCGAGCAGGGAGCCCCATGTGGGACTCGATCCTGGGTCTCCGGGATCATGACCTGAGCTGAAGGCAGTCACCCAACCAACTGAGCCACCCAGGCGCCCCTACTTAATCTTTCCTAAATCTTAATCTCCTCATCTCTCCAATGGGAGTACTATTATTATGTGCTTCACGGAACTGTTGTGAGGATTGTATGTTCCCAGTGCGCTTGGCACACTGGCTGGAATCTAACACACATTGATTTCTTACCTCCCTCATTTCCTCTCTTCTCCCTTGCAACATCTCTTGCCAAATCACCTTTGGTAGATGCTTCTTTTGACATTCTCATTAAGTGAATATTACCACAGGCAGATGAAAGTAGGGACCTGTTTTGCAAGGTTAACATTGAAAACTATGTGTAACTTAGGATGAGTTATTCTTTATGCTTCGCTGACTAGGTATATTATGCAACCTTTTCAAATAATATAATAAATTATTAATCCAAATTAGAGAGTGGATAGTGTGGAGCCTTGGATTCATGCCCAGAGAAGGCTCTGCCACAGTATAGGCATATGGTCGCCTGGCTGGGACAATGACTTTTTGAACATGGGCCAACTAAAACTTTACAATGTCTGGTCCTTCCTTTGTTTCTCTATTATTGTATTATTTGCTGCTCTTTTTGTGTGTGTCTATATATATTTTATGCTAACTTATGCCAAATAAAACATGGCTGAGAAAACAAGATGAAGGAGCAGGTGTATCTTGTTCGATGATTTCATTGTTAAAGCTGAAGTCGTCTATGGTCTCTTCATGAATAGAGAGGTTCACGACCTTTAGTGAGGGCCCAGTTTCACTTCCACTCATGTTTATAGAATATGAAATACTTGGCAAGGCAGAATCTGTGCATATGTTGAGTGTGTGTATTCCCAGGAGCTCAGGAAGACACTGTCTAGTCTCCCACATAACAACTATCTGCCACTCAGAGGCCACAAGGCTGCCGTCCCTATATATCTGGTCTGGCATTGCTGGTTCGGAAATCCCCGGTAGATTGGTAGTGATAAATAATTTGTATCTATAATAATTTGTATCATCAGCCCTATAAATACATCACATGGCCAGTGATTTAATTTCTACATGAAAGATTAGAAAATTGAATGAACCTTCCCAAATATGCCCAGATATGAGTATTTTTTGGTTAAAATCAATGCTTTCTCAAAAATATTTTTTCTACTTACTAAAGTAGGTAATATTTTTGACTATCAAAGTTAATTCAGTTATTCTGACTAAATGGAAAAATAAAAGGAGTCTGTAAATATTTTTTATGTTCTCAATAAACCCTCATGCCAGTTGCTTACCATGTAGTTCATTACTCTATGAAGGCCATACCGAAACACATACACGGCGGGCGGGTGGGGGGACAGGGGAGTTTACTTACGTCTCTTTCTGAGCACATTTACCTGGTTAAAGGATGGACTACTAGGTTGCCACTTTGCACTCCTTAGGAGGATCAAATAAAGGATTGATGAGCTTAGTGGAGAAGGAATGAGCAGAATCACAGCAGGGAAAGGTTTTGCGAGGGCCTGGAAGGGGCAACTAAAACAAGAGACAAACAAGATCGGCTCTGCTCAGTTATTCAAGGGGCCTGGTCCCGGCATGAGAGGAGCCAAGGTGATGGAAATTGGCATATGGCAGTGTAACAGCAGTGAGAAGGAAACTCATCCAAAGGGCAGGGATTATGGCTTGATCTGGGCTCTGCATTAACCAGCTCTGTTTCTGGGTAAGCCATTATTTTGCATAGGGCCTCTATCCTTGGTTATAAAATAATGGAGTCAGACTACTTAGGCCAACCTTTCTACTCTTAACATTCTGTGATTCTAAGATTAGCTAATCCTTATACCATATTCTCTATATAATAAGAACATTTCCCAAATCCCTAGGTAGAGCTGAGAAAATATCCACTGTAATTTTCTGAAGATTGATGAAATTTACTTTCAAGTTCTGATTTTGTATTTTCAAGTTAACTAGTAGTTCTGTGTGAATTGACTTGTATCTACCTTTTCACCGATGAGACACAATCTGAGGGTATTAATCATGATTTGCAAATATTTTCAGAAACATACTATACAACTTTAAAATACCTCTAAGTTGATATTTAGAAAATGCATATCAGATCACTGTCAATAATGATAAATTCTCACCTCAATATTCTTTAAAAAAAGTTATTCTTGCTATGTATGGTATTACAGTTTTGTGGGGTTTTATTTTTTTTATTTTTTTAAAGATTTTATTTATTTGATAGAGAGAAACACAGCCAGAGGGGGAACACAAGCAGGGGGAGTGAGAGAGGGAGAAGCAGGCTTCCCGCCGGGTAGGGAGCCCGATGTGGGACTTGATCCCAGGTTTCCAGGATCATGACCTGAGCTGAAGGCAGGTGCTTAACCAACTGAGCCACCCAGATGCCCCTGGGTTTTTGTTTTTTTTTTTAAGATTTTATTTCTTTATTTGGCAGAGAGAGAGTGCACAAGTAGGCAGGGGGAGCAGCAGAGGGAGAGGGAGAAGCACTCTCTTCCCTGAGCAGGGAGCCCGATGCAGGGCTTGTCCCAGGACCCTGTGGTCATGACCTGAGCCCAAGGCAAATGCTTAACTGACTGAGCCACCCAGGCTTCCCTATATTACACTTTCTTTTAACCTCATAACTCTTGTTTTCACCAAAAGTGCTGATGGAATAATGTGGTTATGTAATAGTATATCACAATTTCTAAAGCAACTTTTTAAAAATCTCACTGTTATGAAATTACTTGTTCCTTCTGTTTATTTGGTTTTATTAAGTAAATATTATTCAGATTAAGAACTGATATGCAATCCCATGGGATGCTCATGTGATATTCCACATTAAAAACTATCCCTGAATTGAACAAGGAAATTCAGAGTATACATATCAAGTATTACCTTAGAGATGAAATGCATCATTGAAGTATGGAATCGAATCAAAAGAGATATGAAATAGATATTTAGACCTACATGAGATGAGCATATGGAAAGTGCTGGAGGAAAATGCTACAGTTTCCTAGGCTGGAAGAAATACCAGCAGCTGGTTATGCTACTGGCACAGAAGGAAAGAGAAGCCATATTCTTCTAATAGATTAAAGTAGTCAAAGGCATGAACATTCCAGCAGATTAAGGAAATTTATAACTCAGCGTTTAAACCTGGATAGAAATCATTGTAGAGCTCTGAGAGGGGAAAATGCTAAAGGAACTGGTGCTAAAGAGTTACAGAACCATTTAGCCAAGTTTCCAGGCCCTAGAGAAGGTATTTCCTTTGATGACACTCCTGAAAATAATGTGTGGGTATTTCAACTGAAATGAAGCTCTACCAGGGGAGTGTGAGAGAGAGTGGGGCAGTTTTTAGGAATTCAGTCCTCTTCTCTCTGTGGCATTAAGAAAGAAGAAATTGCAAGTGACCTGAAATTCAATGAGACAGTGTGACTGTCTCAGTGAAAAAGTTCATCTGGTTCACAATTGAAAATAATTGGAATGAGATTTGTGCTGAAAAAAGCAACATTTACAAGCATACGAGATATTTAAAATGAACAAAAAGAAAAGGATTCTAAATAATTCCAAGAAAATAAGATTCAGCCAGAAAAATCATGGCAGTTCTTCCCAGGTCCTTCCTCAACAGCAGGAAATCATACTACAGCTGAGAGGGTGACCAAGGACTGTTGGCAAGAAGGGGACAGGGGAGAGCTGCCGAGGCCTCTGCTCCTTGCCTCACCAGAGATTATACAGCTTGGGGGCGCCTGGGTGGCTCAGTTAGTGACTGCCTTCAGCTCAGGTCATGATCCTGGAGACCCTGGATCGAGTCCCACATCAGGCTCCCTGCTCTGCGGGAAGCCTGCTTCTCCCTCTCTCACTCCCCCTGCTTGTGTTCCCTCTCTGGCTATGTTTCTCTCTGTCAAATAAATAAAATCTTAAAAAAAAAAAAAAAGATTATACAGCTTGGAAGGCAGGTGGAGAAGGACAAAAAGCTGGTCTGCCCCGCTTACATCTGTCTTTAGAAACAGAAATAATGAGACATAATTACTTTGGGTCTTCTAGTCTAGACTCTTCCCAGGTTAAAGATTCAAGGTTCGGTATCAGGAGTAGCAGTTCCCAAGTGTTTAGGAATTGCTGATTAGAGAAAGATCTAAGGACAAAGAAACAAGAAAAACCTCACTAAGTCAATTTAGCATAATGAAGTTATATGCAAAACCAATTTCAAAATATTTTTTTCAATGTGCTTAAATGTTATTCCTAGTCAGTAGAGGAACAGGGAGTTTGGCTCCAAAGGTCACATTTCTTATACTGCCTGCTTTTACTGACCATCCTTTTAATGGCCGTATTCCTCAGGGCTCTGTGTTGGATTTTATTTCACTCTTTCTCTCCACACTCTGGACAATCCCATGCAGCCTTATGCTTCAGTGATCACACGCCGATCACCTTCAAATCCATATTTTTCTCTCAGATCTACCTCATGAGCTTTAATCACACCCACACACCTGAAAATCCTCATGGATTCCTACGGGCAACTCAAACTTATAAAATAAAATAAACTCATCGTTTATCCTTTCAAATCCAAACCCCTCACTAAATTTATAGCTCCTTTGCTCCTGTGTGGAAACCTTGATGATCAGTGTTTTGTATTTCCTCCTGGTCTTATATTTTCTTTTCCAGTGGATATTTTAAATTAAATTTTTACTTTTCTCTGTTTCTCTATTTTGTAAGCCACCTTAAATCTGTTATGGAACAGTGGACACCTAGATGGCTCAGTGAGTTAAAGCCTCTGCCTTGAGCTCAGGTCATGATCTCAGGATCCTGGGATCGACTGTGGGGAGCCTGCTTCCTCCTCTCTCTCTGCCTACTTGTGATTTTTCTCTGTTAAATAAATAAATAAAATCTTTAAAAAAATCTACTATGGAACAATAGTAAGTCAACAAACTAATAAAATGAAGAATAAAAGCAAAACACTCCCAAGTGACATGCACAAGTTGAATGCTCGCTCCAGGAGATGGCGCTCTC